>JANEYF010002803.1:0-19259 GCA_029963845.1 Rhamnusium bicolor | reverse complement strand
TGATAATCGGTGTACTCGGAGGGATAAAGCCTACGCTGCCTTCGGAACTGAAGATCATACCGGCCTGCCAAAAATCAGCCGAGTGGCTGGCAGGCCAAATGCAGAAGGCGTCATTCTGGGTTCTCTCCGATCTGCTTAGGGCACACGATTCTGGGTATCTACAGTCACTAACCCTGCGGGATTTTAAAACCACTTCTGTAGGCATAATAATTACAAGAACAATCAATTTGAAAGTCAATAAAATATACATATAAATAGACATTAAACATATAACAGATTAAAATTTAACAATGTTCTTAGCCAGAGACCGAAATCAAATAAAATAGTAACAATAACAACACAAAAATTAATGAAATTTTATTGAAATTTTGTTAGATCCTTAGGCAGCATAATTTTTATCTTTTTTTAAAAAATTATTAGGAGATAATGCTTTTAATTCAGGAGGAATTTTATTATAGTATTTAGAAGCATAATATGAGAACGAACTTTGGAAGAGAGAAGTCTATGTGTACGTACTGTTAGCAAGCCTTTATGCCTGATGTTAATATTGTGTACATCTGCCCTAAACGTAATTTTATTTACCAGGTATGAAGGTGATTCAATTTTGCTGCAATTTTTGTTAATATGTAAATCTCTTCTTTGCGATATGTTCAGCCATTCCTGGAATTTTTAATATAATACTATATCTACGTAAAAGTCGTCTTTGGAATTTATCGCTTCATCCCGATCTCTAGTAATGTATCATAATACCAAAATCATTAATCGATTTTTTCCTAAATCAAATAAGAAAAATTGTTACCATATGAGGACTTTCTGAATGACGTTTTACGAAAACTAATTTCATATATACTGATCAACGATTAATAATTATGATCAGAAGTGCAAACAAAGAAGAGATTCAAACTTCTGAAGCGGTACATTTTTTTGAGATCCGATATTATTTGCTCTTGTCGATGTTTTCCTATTATTTATTTATTTATTTATTTATATGTTTTACTATAAGTGTAACAAAGGTGACTGATGTGTGCTAAGTTAAAGTTATAATACATATGTAGAATTTTATTTCAAGTAGGTATTATTTTTTTAAAGAAATTAAAATTGTATGTGTTTTAAGTATTTTAATGAAAAATTAATACTAACTCACTTATAAACTTTAAAAGACTCACATATTTAAAAACCACATATGTATGTACAAACCACATCCTAAATAATTTCCCTTAGTCCTGAATAAATACGAAATGCGCACTTACTGCGCTTTTAATTACCACCACGATATTATTACTACCCGACACACTTTGTGTTTAATATTTTATTAGTACTTTATGCAAAGGTAGAGTTTTCAGAGAATTTGCTGTTTTTTTATATTATTTATATATAGGATAAAAAGCATTTATAATGACACGGTTGTATTTATTTTAAACAAACAAATCGCATTTGCATATTTCCCTTTGACTGCCCATCTAAATTTAGAAATTACAAGCGAAACAAAATATGCTTTATTTATATTATTTACAAGGTAAATTATTTATTGATGCAAATGAGCGAATTCATATATTACTGGTTTAATGCGTGCCATTTTAAACCATATTCTCTATTACACTCGATGTGTGCAATAATATATTCATCCATATTTATTTTTAATACACACTAATAATAAAACAATAATAATAATATAGTCAGAAGGATATAGGCAATAGCAGAATTTTTTTGATTGCTTTTCCCTAAACAAAATCTACTGGCTATTGAGCAATAAATGATTGATTAAAATAACTCGACGAAGGATACAATTTTGGGGTGGTAATTCCGAACTATAAAACAAAATATTCAAAGATTTTTTTTAGTTGTTAATGGAGACCAATACGAGATTTGTATGTCTCCATGGAAAGCATGTTTTAATTCCGTCATACACCTCGGCACCGTGTAGCAATGCATTGTTCTCATTGGTTAAAAGATGTCATACGACTGAGGTGTTGAGATCATTGTCGGAAATAAGATGAGTGCCGAGATCGTAGTCGGAAATAATTGTTCAATTGTTTGTTGAGTATGAGCAAAAAAATCAAGAGTTTTAGCAGAGACCGGATTGAAAATTTCTCTTAATATCAAAATTATCTAATGATGAAAGTCTATATCTATAGCGGGTAGGAGCGTGTCGTCCAGACGAGTTGATTAAAAATTACCTACTTGACGAAGGATAAAATTTTTGTGGTCATAACTCCAAACTATAATAGCATACAAAATACTCGCAAAATACTGTACTGAATAATGCAATACCTTCAAAAAATATGCTGATATCAAAACAAACCTTAATAAAGATGGTAATATATAAATTAAATATTTCGTTCGTTCTAACGTACACTCAGTACATAAATTCAACCTAATATTAAGCACAATGTTGTGAACCGAAACAAACAACTCATTTCAGTTAAAGGTAACTCGTCCCAATGGAAATGAAAGGAAATTGGAAAATGTCATAGTTCCGTTTTCTACTCAAATTCTTCAATTTTTTATATACTTCCATGCTTCCAACTAAACCAATAAATTAGCCGAAACTTGGAATCTCAACGCTTATAAAGAGTTTTTCCATCAAAAAAATATTAGGAATAAAATTAATTTTAAATACTTAGTATCCCAGCTCAATGGAGTAGACAGGTATTGGTAATGTCGGTGGGAATGGTGTACATCCCCGTTTTTCATATTTGTCACACCTGCTCGTGCAGCTTCGGTTTTGGAATCAGCGGTTGGCCTAATTTCTGTGATGTTTATTCTGTGGTGGTGTGTCAATAAAATGATATGAAAATATTCGCCATTAAAATTACTTGTAACCTTCTAGCTATGCATAAAAGTAAATCAAATCGTCCACTCTGCCTTGGGGCAAATTATCCCATAACCATGGCAGAATTCGTCTTAATTAATACAGGTTCTATATTCTGTAGATAGTTAAATTCTGTTATTTTTACCATGTGCGATGAGTTTTAGCAATCTAATCTTAATATATAAATATTAAAAGTAATTCCAACTTCATTCTCCATAGGTATAATTATTAAAGGAAGATCTTGGGAGTAAAAGATCCATTTATAATTCTCACTAAATTTTATAGTAATGTACATCATCGCAGGGTTATTCTACCCGAACCCTCCCTCAGGGAGACAGTATAAATAACAGAGAAACATTATTATAATATTCAATAGCAAGGATCAGTAATTACCGTTAACTTCACAGGAGAGCCACCCAATAAATTAAGAGTGGTTTATAAAGAACAGATAGACAACAAGGAACATTACAACAGCCTCACCACAAGAAAAGAAGAATCAATGTTTTCGGGCGAATCTAGTCCGATCAAATGTACTTTTAATCTATATTTAATTTGTATATATCTGTTTATAACAGTAAAATCAGTACATTGTCTATAAACAAAGCATCATATTTTAAATGCTTATATCAGTATGTTGATTGAAGCAAAAATTACCAGTCAAAATTACTCCAAGGTCGTCCATAGGATTTACTCGACAAGTTCCACTTCATTTATATTATAAAAAAACTTATTCGTGACTTCCTTTTTGTTTTACGCTTATTAATATTTAGTTCCATTTTAAACGAAACTTACATGGGAGTGATTAAGTTGTACTTGTTGCTGAACAGACGCTCAACACTCGACGTTACAAACAAACTGTACAAGATATTGCCCAAGCCGATGATGACCTACGGCTGTACCGCCTGGAACCTGATATCAAACACTCAGTATCAGCGTCTCCAGATGACACAGAACAGTACTGCGACTTTTAACTAACACGAATAGATACATTAACCTAGACGAACTTCACGAGACTACCAAAGTACAGAAGATCAAAGAACACATTTTAGAAATAGCCAACAAATTATTCAGAACTAACATCCACTTCTCTGTACTTAACAGATATACGACAGCACCATGACTACACACATACGCACAGACTAATACACAAGAACTTTCATCTTTATGGCAAAATAGACTAACCCCATTAAAAAACAGAAAACGATTGACAAATACACAACACAATTCACACCAACATACTTAATTCCATCACCCCCTACCCTCCTTAACTCTTTGTAACCCCTATACTCATGTCCTCCTTTTCAAGGTGGAGACTCTCCGTTTCTACCCACATACAGAAACCTAAAATGTAAATAAAAATAAATTTTTAAAGTAGGTTTTTATAAATTTCTTCCTACAAAACTAACATGCATATCTTGTAAAATTTAATGTACAACCCTCCTTAATTATTAAAATGCTGCGCGGCAAAATAAACTGAATTAATAAGCTGTATTTTATAGGAAAGCTTCGAAGGACAGCTAACAGTAATAGGAGTTATCTCAGTGCATCTCCAGATCACCGGCAGCTGGGACCGCTACAACGAATGGCGTAATTAATTTATTGTAGTACTATGCATTGAACAATATGTATTATAAATTTTATATGTTTATATATGTCTTACTATAGCTTCTAAGTTAGCATTATACTTAATAGAAAATAAATATTTTAAATTGGAAAAATTGGATCCACATTTCAGAGCCGTTCGGCTTATAAACGATGACATTCTATACATTTCGTTGACCATTCTGAACGAACAAACACCATACAGTACAACTTCGATCTCGAAGATACAAGAATAGACAGGAGCAATAGGTACACTATAGTGCCTGGTAGAAATTTCGCATGCATCCATGGGAATTTCCATTACGGGCCGATTCTAATATCGATTCCACTCCGGAACTCTTGCTGGCCGGTGTGGACTGATTCTAGCCGGGCGGAATCAGTCCATATGCTTTAAGCTTACCAGGCCAAAATCGGCTCGCAAAGAATTTCTGTCGATGAATACTACTAAAAGCAAATCCAAGCCGGCGTTTCAGAGGGCTGTTTGTCAAGCCGACTCCGCTCGGCAAAATGTGCTTCAAGCTTTATAATGTTTGATTTCTAAAAGAGTAACGTCAATAACAATTAAAAATTAAAGTTGACCTAAACGTGAACCTTGGGGAACACTAGATGTAGGTAAAAAAGGTTCTTAAAAAAGTTTAACTTACAAGGTTATGATCTTCTAAATAAATCTGAGGGCCTTACATAAACGTGCTTGTTATATGAACATATTAATTAAATTAGTAAATTTTTCTAATAAAGTTTAATCCAAATGTTGGTTTACTTATTATATTGTATATTGTATATTTTGTACTGTATTTTGCATGACGATAAAGAAGATATGATTTGAATTTTCAATGGTTATTTATTTTAATACTTACTCGTTTCTATTATGTTTTATTTATTCTAGGTTCGCTTCTCTTTGTAGGAATAAATATTCCACTGTACTTTAAAAACGACTTGGACTATCAAAGAAAACATTCCCGTAAATCTGAGAGCAAAGGATAATTCCATTGGGTTCAAATAAATGTGGAACAAACGAGGCGAGATATTTTCAAAGCTATGGATTAAATGAAATCCACTTTTTTAGATTTATTTGATTCAAAGAGTGGTATAAACTACCTACTGAAATATTGAGGCCTTTGACGATATGATATTGATGTACTATTATTTTTGGCGATTTTCAGTTTATCGTGAATGTTTGGAAGTGACAATAAAAAATTAATGTTTAAAACATTATTTTACAGAAGTGTTAACAATATACGTCTGACAGGGGAAATAAGTCCCGAGGAGAGAATGTGCTTTGTGTCATTGGTAGCTAATACTTTACTTCTATATAATATACCATATTAGTTTCGCAGAAAACTGGCGACTTTATCAGTAACGCCACGCAAGCCTTTTTCCCGACTATGCAAAAAACGAGACTAAAAACTAATAATGGCCAAGTGAAAAGTAAAGCACAAGGTATCCGAAGTTTGAGGAGATTGTGAAAGTCGACTCATTTGAGAACTCGATAGAAAAACACTGACTAGATCAATGACTTCGTTAATTTTGAAGTCATTGGACTACATCTTCTAGGTCTGTTTTTAAAGTTGGAATGGTTTTATTTCTGATATTATCCAAAAAATCTAATTCTGAATCAGAAAAAATCGCTATCTGTTTAAAAGATTTAAGACTTCCTAGGTAATAAATACTTCTAACATAATTTTCCTTCTAATCTGGAAGTAGGAATGATTGTCTATACAGGGTGTCTCATAAATACGTGGACACAGACTAAATGCTTAAATTTAGCTCAGAACATGACGATTTAACCTAATTGACCTATATACCATATTTCACCCTAAGGAGCCCTTCAAAGTTGCCCCAAAATTTTTTAAAAAGATTCATAACTTGGAACCTATTTGAGGTACCGTGTTCCAATTTGGCATACAAGTATATTACATAGCCTAATCCATATTAATTTGAAAGTAATTGAAATACTGCAATGGGTTATTAGCTGTAATTGTTCCTAAATTTGGGGGAACATTTTTTTATGCATTTATTAATTTGAAAAATCCTTTTTTGAAATTTTATTTTATTCTTGGTGATTTTCATAAAAATTAATATTTAAAAAAAATAAAAACGATTTTATTCAAACAAAAAACAAAAACGTAGGCTGATTTATCTATTAAATATTGAATTTTTAATTAATAAATCGCTAAAAATTTTATTCAAACTGTCCGTCATTCTCTGCAATATACAAATTTATTCTTTTTCTAAAATTAAACAATATTCTTCTGATATTTTTGATATTAATTAGAATCCTATTCCACAGCTTTTCTTTGAATGAAACTAGTGTGAAATACACTTTATTGATAAATACCTTACACATCTAATAAATTGTTGTACTGAAAAAAGATATTATCCTACAAATTGGAAATGCGCTCGTTGATTACTCCTATACCTAAAGTATCTAATCCCTTATCATTGAATGATTTAAGACCAGTCAGTATTCTCCCTGCGTTATTTAAAATTTTAGAAAGAATAATGTAGTCATATTTATGGTTTCATTAATGAACATAACCTCTTAAATAAATATCAGTCAATGGTTAGAGCAGGTCATAGTACAGTCTCTGTACTGTGTCAAATAACAGATAATTTTATTAAAGCTATTGATGAAAATATGTCGATGGTTTTAATACTCCTGAATTATTCGAAGGCATTCGATACTATCAACCATAAATTAATGATTGCGAAAGTTAGATATTATCGCTTCGATGAATGAGGCGTTAAATTTATAAATTCCACTCTGTGTAACTGACGTCAAATTGTTCGCGTAGAGGACACATTTTCATCATTAGATTTTTTTTTACTACTGGTGTTCCGCAGGGTTCTATACTAGGGCCATTACTTTTTGTTATATAACCTACTGACATTCTCAACCAAATTTCTATACCACACCACCCTTACGCTGATGATTCTTAAGTCTATTATAGATTTAAATTATGTAACATAAATACTGCTCGAAATTAAATAAATGAAATTATACATTACATTTTATAAACTATCAGCAAGCTAACTTTAAATCCCAAAAAATGTATGGCATTACACTTTTGCAAGAAAAACATATTAGATAAAATGGATAAAATTAAAATAGAAATAAATGGTGAAACTATTCCAACTGTTAAGTCTGCTAAAAGTTTAGGTGTAATATATGATAACAATTTAAAATTTACAATACAACTAAACAAGGTAATTCAAAAGTGTAACGAAAATTTAAAATTGCTATATTCAAATCGTCCTATACTTAACATTAACTTATTATGTCAATTAGTACTATCTCATTTAAATTATTGCAATTTTATTTATAGACCTTGTTTAGACGTTGTCGATAAAAATCGGCCTCAAAAAGTTCAGAAATCCTGTTGTAGACTTATTTTTGGTCTACGTAAATTTGATAGGGGTAGATTAGCAAAAATTAAGCTATTAAGTTGGTTAAACATTGATAAACGTATAAAATTTCAACTTATGATTTTCGATCACCCTGATATTACCTCCTATGCAGCTTCCTACATTAATGAAAAATTTATTTGTAGAAACCAACAACATATAGTAAATATCCGTTCGAATATGTTGTAGCCAATTCCAAAATTTAACATGGCCTTATTAAAAAAATTTTTAGTTACAGTTCTATAAAATTATATAACAATTTCCCACAAATTCTAAAGTCTGTCTCTGCTTTTTTTTTTTTTTTTTTTTTTTTTTTTTATATATATATATATATATATATATATATATATATATATATATATATATATATATATATATATATATATATAGAAGAAATTGCCATTGCGTGTGCGATGCTTGGGGCAACATAAAGACGACTCTCTTCTTTGAGCCGTGCAATGTTGGTATCCCTACAAAGGACTAACATCCCTTTCAATGGTTTGTCCTTAAACAGTTTTTTACTCGAACTGATAAAAATTCACACTTGTTAAACATAGTGGATTATCTATGTTTTATTTAGTAATCTTTTTTAAATTGTTAACATTTTACCTCAGCTTTATAAAACGCGTGCAGATTAATACCCAACTTTTCGTCAGTAACCTTTACGTTTCCTTTACGGTTTGCATTTTGCGCTTTGCATTTTTGCATCTTCCACCCAAGTGCATTTATTTTGTTCCTTAATGCGTCGTACCCCCGTTAATATATATATTATATTTTTACTGTATATATATATTAAATCCGTATCTAATTTCTTCTCTATATATATATATATATATATATATATATATATATATATATATATATATATATATATATATATATATATATATACATATATACGTTTAAAAATAAACTTAGACTATTACTACTTAAAGGTCCGTGATTTTTTTTATTATTATTACTACTAGTTTATTTTTATCCGCAATTTCACTACAATAAATTATTTCCTCCTGCAGAAATTGTTAAAAAATGTCAATATTCTGTAAGAATACTAATCATTTTTTTCTCTTCTTCTTTTTGTCAACTTTCGTGCCATCTAATTATTTTAAGGTTAAAATTTAATGTATGTAGTTATGTGTAAGAGTAGACCTGTATCTAAACTTCGCTTTGTCAAATTTATAAAATAAAGGCGTTTATTATTATTATTATTACTAGTTCTTTTAGTGCTCCACTAATATAAAAATCACAAGGATTGAGAAGTAGTGATCTAAGGGGCCAGTTTTGAGGGCAGTTATTTCCTCGTCCTATATATCTATTTATTAAGTAATCTTTCATTTAGATGGTTTATTACCATAGCGCTAAAATGTGGAAGTGCTCCGTCGTGCATAAATCATATTTCGTGCCTAAGTGGTAACGGCAATTAAATCGTCAGGTGCATTTTGAAAAAAGTGTAAATAACTTTGCCCATTTAACTGATGAATAACTGGACCAATCAGATTATTACTAATAATTCCTGACCAAACGCTTATCTTAAATTCATGTTGAAAATGATGTGGCGCAATTGTACTAATGTGGATTTTTATCAGACTAACGAAGTGTTTTTTTTGAGCATGGTTTCACAGTCACTTTATTTTTACGTTAACGAAGTCACATTCGTACACCCTATATAGCACTAGTAAATATTTTTAGCAAATATTTTAATTCCGTGCCGTTCGGAAAAGTCACATAATATGTTGAATAATTTAATTTACTTTTTCATTAAATATTATTCGTTTCATTTGCAATTATTGCAATTATTTTACATTAGCAGTTAATTTATGATTTATCATGAAGAGCAAAAATAGTTGATCTGTTTTATAAACATGTGCATAATTTACTGCCTGAGTTTAAAATAATTATTTCTAATTAATTTTAGTAAAGTTGTGTATTTTTTGGTCATTGTTAATTACAGTGTTTATTTTTCAACAACCGTTTAATATTATTTAATGCAATCTAAATTCTTTATGACTACTAGATTGTTGATAAATCTTTTGTTGTACACCCTGTATCGCTTAAATGTTTATTTGTGATTACATATTTAAGCCTAGAACTGTGATAAACAATTGTTTACGAAATAATTAATTAAAATAGCGATAATTAATGAGTTAAACAATTAAAAAT
The DNA here is from genome assembly GCA_029963845.1 of Rhamnusium bicolor. NCBI lineage: Eukaryota > Metazoa > Arthropoda > Insecta > Coleoptera > Cerambycidae > Rhamnusium > Rhamnusium bicolor. The sequence goes on along the minus strand of JANEYF010002803.1, from coordinate 9,280 downwards.
AATTCATAGTAGTATTGCCAGCTAGGGAATTAATGCAAGAATGGAAATTGTTTATTATTTTGCCATTAAACCTGATTATGTTATCTCTCTAATGAAATATTATTTAATTTATAGATTAAATACATTTTTAAATTGTAGATTTAAAAATTTTAGTCTATATTGAAAAACCGCTAACTTGAACACAAGCAGAGATAAGATAGTTTTTTATATACATTTCGATGCAAATTTGCTGTATTAATGGTGAACCACCCTTATTTTTGGGACAGAAACTCTTGAAAAGGGTATAAATACAGACGTCCTGAACACGAAAAGACAGTTAAAATTCCGCTATACAACCGTCGAATAATTGACTTGAATTTTTATTTAAAACATAATTTTTAATATTTTAAACACTTTGAAAATCTTAACTTTTTCGTGAATTTAATTTTTTTTTTAAGGGTTATTGTTTGGTTTTGTATCTTAGTTGAATTTCCTATTGTTATTGACCCTGTAGTAATTTCAAACAAAGTTAATGCTAATTAATTCAAGTTAACTGTCTGTTCATAACGTAGTCACGACTTAAAATAAAATATTGAAAACAGTTCCTGCCATCTAAGGGTGTCTATAAGCTCACCAATCTGAGAAAACTGCAGTTGTTGTGAGCACAGATCTGAAACTAGCATTGCCAAGTCACATTTTTGTCAATGCAATATATTCTTTCGAACGTCTATCGGTTACCAGCGGTTGTCACTGGCCGTAATTCTATTCAACATGTTTTGTGTTTTAGCTATTAGATTCTGATTGTAAATGATATTATATGTTTCTTTATATTCTATGTGTAGTTAATTTTATAGGCATTACTTTAATAAAAACATAATATATTCCTCAGATTAATAATATAAAGATAAGTAACACCCATAAGATATACACTGATTATTATGACCGATACATAAACAACAATTTGCATGTTTACATATCATTTTATCCAAAACAAACCAGGGGCGGCTCCAGGATGCAGAGTTTATTTTAATGCTTTTGCGTAACTTAAAACTTAATAGGTATACAAAATTGTTGCTTGAGTAATGTATTTTTCAATGCTATTCTGTTGTTGCTATTTGAAACTCTGTTGTTTTTAAGTGATTTTAAAGTTATGTGTTATTGGGGACTGATTATTTTTAGTTATTTAGTGAATATTTATTGAGAAACAATGACTAATAAGTATGTAGTGTGTGGCCAAAGAGACAAACCACGTGTTAGTAAACAAAACAGATAACGGTCGGCATAATGCGTGAACGCGAACGTGTGAAAACTCAAAAATGACTAAAATTAATGTTAGCTTTACAAAAAATAAATATCTGATGTGGCCAGCACATAACTTTCTTATACCAGTATATATCATCCTAATGTGAAAAATGCATTCTATTTAATTCTTCCACTTACCTTAATTAAATTTTAATAGCGTACCTTGAAATGTCTCATTAAAATTTTTAAATAATTAATTATCAACGTCATTTGATACTGTCAATAATAATTCATGACATAATATATTTTAATATTTTTCTCTTTATTGACATTGACATTTTTGTACATCAGAAATTATACATTTCAAATGTCAAACTGTTAAATTTATCCTAACCCCATTTTATGAGATTAAATGTATAAAAAAATTAAGTTTATATCAGCTTTATTTAAGTAATTAGAAAATATATTTTATTGGCTTGATATAGTAGATATGATTTTTAATTTTTCATCAAGAATATATTTTTTTCTTTAAGGCAAATACAAAAAAGTTGGGTTCCGTGGACCACATTTCAGCTAGCCAATTTTGCTCATCATCGAATTTATCATTGTCTTTGGCCTTTAGAAAATGTGTACCAAATTTGAAAGCTTTATTATCTCAACAACTGTGGCTGCTATCGCGCTACTACAGACATGCAAACAGATGTTTTCCATAAGGTATTTGTTTTTTCATTATAATTCGTCGATATTCGTCCAGAAATACAAAAAAAAATTTTTAATTTCTTTTTCCCGAAATTGTACTTTTCTTCTTCTTTCATTCATTGTATCTCTTCTGGTGATACCACATTCACCAAATTTAATGTGTCACCTAAAATGTTGTTGACAATCTTAACTCCCAAATTTGGGAAGTCTCCCATTAGTATTTTTTGAGATTATCGCAGAGACATACACACACGCACGCACGCAGGCACACACGCTCGCAGCCGAACACAATCACGCTTACTTCCTTAATAGGTAAAAAAAAAAAAAAAAAAAATATCCACTTTTATAAAAAAAGCTACTTATACAAATTGGAAAGTTCATTCTTAAGGTAGCTCACAAACTGTAGATGTTTTAAAGTCTGCTGATATTTTTTTAATTCAATTTTAAAGGTTGTTATTAAAAAATGTTTTTATTTTCAGATTTCCCGAGAATTTGGTGATAAAAGAAAGTTGGCTGAAAGCTGTCAAAATGGAAAATGTCAGTAAGTGGCACTACGTTTAGAACACTTAAAAAGTGATTATACTATTAAATGATCTGGAATAAAAGTCTTGAAAATCAATGCAGTTCTATTTTTTCCCTGGCAACAATATCACCAGGTTCGTCACACGTACTGTCCACGTTATTAAAGAATTATATTGAAAATTAATAATATAAGGAGTAGTCATTCATATCTCATGAAATAATATCAAGTAGATACATACAAAGCATCACCTGTTTTGTTGATATGTTACATTTATTGCAGTGATGTAGGTTTGTATATTTCAAAGAAATCCTACTTGTTTTAGCATTGAAAATTATTTTCCTTCGCCACCATTAGTACCCAAGATAACAAGGTATGTTAAATTTAAATATATAGTGCAGTGATCCAAAAAAATTTTTTTGGATCACTGGGCGCTGCTAAAGAACTTAAAAATATTATATTTGATGTGCTGGACAAAAATATGAGGACCAGGGGAGTTTAAAGTGGCGGGCCTTTATTAACATACCTTGGTATCTTGGGTACTAATGGTGGCGAAGGAATTAAATTTTCAAGGCTGAAATAAATAAGATTTCTTTGAAATATACACACCTACATCACTGCAATAAAAGTAACATATCAACAAAACAGTTGATGCTCTGTAGGTACCTATCTACTTGATATTATTTCATGAGGTATGAATGAGTGACTACTTAGTACACTATTAGTTTTCAATATAATTCTCTACTAACCAGAACAGTACGAGTGACGAAGTTGGTAACATTGTTGCCAGGGGAAAATGGAACAGCATTGTTTTTAAAAACTCTTAAAACCCAGTTTTTATAAATTATAATCACTTTTTTTAAGTTGTGAACACACGTTGGCACTACGTTTTCAATTTTGAGAGCCAACTTTCTCTTCTTCTCTCCAGATTATCAAGAAATCTGTAAATAAACGCAGCTTTTAATAACAACCTTTAAAATTGAATTAAAAAAATTTCAATTGAATTTAAAACATCTACAGTTTGTGAGCAACCTTATGTATGTATAAGTATCTTTTTTCATAAAATGTGGATTTTTTACTGTTCAAATGGAATCAAATGTTGTTTTTGTTTTTGTAAATCTATCATTAATTTTAGTTATTTTTGAGCGTTCACACTTTCGTATTATGCCTGCCCTGATTTGTTTTTATATGAAAAGATAAACAACCCCGTAATTTTTCTCTTTGGCCGCACACTACACACTCATTAGTCACTGTTTTACAATAATTATTCATTAAATAAATTTTTATAACTAAAAATCGATTATTAACCAGTACCAAATAACACAAAACTTTAAAATCACTTAAAAAACACACCCTTCTTAAGAACAAAAGTATGTTGATCGGGTTTCCTCGTGCTGTGGTCATGATTCTGACCAATAGGAATTAATCCAGCGATAATATTTACGTATCTCGCGTAGATGTAGATGAATTGGACAACTTTTTATGTTTTGATACTCATCTTCTAGTATTATTAATCTGAGGTGTATTCTTAACTGGTAGCTTACCCGGAAGATTACTAGAAAAACCTTGTCTCTCATTCCAGAATTAGAGGAACAGCTGTCATACTCATAAACGATTTGTCATCTTGTTAATGTTTTTATTGTTTTTTTTATATTATAATAACAATATTATGTTGAAATTCAGTGACTATCCGACTAGCGTATATTTGAATCTTATTCTGTTTATTTTAGCTGGATTCTGTTCTTTGAATTAATTGTAATTACAAGAGTCTATCATATTTTTTCGTAGGTAAAATTATAAGTTTTTATTTAGATTAAGTTTCTATTGAAATTATTGAAAATAAAAAAAATGTATATTGATTGTGATACATGTTACAATTACGTTATTTTATATTTCACTTGATTTAATTGAAAACAAAGTGAAAAAGGTAAAAAATTTGGGGCCAAGCGATGACGAATATAGAGAATTGAGCGGCGGCATATTGTTTTTAGCAGAATTCTTAAGAAAATAAAAGTTGTAATTTGCCATATCTATAAGAATGTACCAAACCAAATGGAGTTTTCTGTATTTTATCCAAATTTTAAAGAATTTTATGAGAAGACCCGGTTGACGTAATATTAACGGATTAATATACAAGTGATTATGTAAGTCCTAATTTTTCAGTAGGTATTTTGTGGTTTTTAAAATTTGTATTTTTATGGTTGCATGTAAAGCTAGATATACACATTAAGCGAATGAAAGACTTCGGATCACTTTTGCAAAATTACACTTCAGCGAATCTTGAATCGGAAACTTTAGTGGAAAGTGACTACTATATAAATAATATTTATACTATGTATTATAAAAATTTTGTTACTGTGAGTTAAAACAATTTTTTTTTGTCATATGTCAAAATGAATGTACAATATATGTATAATTATAGTTAATAAATAAAAATCATAAAACATGTTTCACTTATATATTTTCCAAAACGCAAAAACCGATATTTAAAAAGCAAACACAATTTCTGCCAAAGAAAATTGTGTTTGCCTTTTAAATACTGGTTTTGTTCAAGCTGAAAATCAGAATTTAATTTAGAAGTACGATTTAAAGAGCCCGCCACATTTATTATGCAATAACATGGCGCCTCGAATATTGAAACGTCACAGCCGTTTTCTTTTCTTTCTTGGGAAAATAAGGATTTTAATATAATTGTTCTGTGGGTGTGAGTTTGTCACATTCAGCAATCAATTCTGATGAGATGTCTAGTCTGGGTGAATAGTATCGAACTCGACCTTTCTGAGCTAGGCATATATTTCCGGGGCTTAACACTCCCACCCAGGAGGTTGTAGATAGCGTAAGTTGGTCATGTCAAACAGTCTTGCCAGGAGTAGTGTTCTTAGCTTCCAACATCCTGCCGACAGTACAGAGCGTTCTATTTGTCCTACCAAGTTTTCAATATTTTATGAATACTTTGCATCCTATCAGCAGGACAAGCGATTACGTATTTAAAATTATCGTTTTCTTTTCTACCAGCGTAAAGAAACCGGAGATTGGTAGCACTTTTCGTTCAGAAATGGCGAAGTGTTTGTTTCTGCTACTTGTTTTGAAAGACATGCCAAAAATAGAGAAAGGGTCCAGAGAAAATGCGTCTTGCAGGAAGCACAAGGCGTACATAAAGCATACCAGTACGTTCGTACTTCTAGCTGAATGAAACTCTTGTACGAAAGTCCTTCCGGAAGCGCTTCCAGTAGGATACAGTGTTGTAAAATCTATCATTAAGGACTTGTTCAGCCGATGCACCAGGTTGCTAATTAAATTTTATTCTATTTTTTGTTTTAATTTAGGCGCTTATAAACTGGGAGGTTGTTGCGAACTTTGCTTATAATTTTTCTCACAGCATACTGAATTGTAGTATTTTTTTCCCGTGTAGTATAAATTAACTATTACTTTATTCTACACAACTCCGCTGCTCATTTTTTTTATTTAGTTAACTTTATTTCTGCTTCTGCTGATGAAAACCAGTTAGTAATTGATGTGCACTTTGCTATTGTTTTGTTTATTGTAAATAAACGATAGGTAATAAATATATATTCTCAGATCCAACTGAATAAAATATTTTTGTAATGTTACTAGTGCCTTGTTTCTTATATCTGATTAATTTTTCTAGGCCCGATTTTAACTGTTGCTATCTGAGACACTATTGTCTACCAATAGGGAAAAGTATTGTTCCTGCACTCTAAATGGGAAGTGGCGCCCGAGAGAACCGCAAATCGCACACCGTTTTACCGCCGTAGTCTCGAGCGTCACAAGTGACTCCTTTCTCTTGCCAAAAACAAAGGACTTGTGACACTATACGTGGATATTGTGTAAATTTATGATATCTCTTCTCGTAAAGCAAGCTTCACCTGTAAAAAGAATGGTTTTATGAAAACTATTATTTTGATTTTGGATGAAGTAACAAAACGTAAGTAGGTGTTAGAATCAATCTGTAAATGACAAGAAAGGATTTGTTGATCCTAATGCTGACCTAGAGAGGTGAGTTTCTCGAGATAAATTTCTGACACTTATTCCTGCAGTCACTTTAAGTATTAGTAAAATTCCTTCTTCTTGTTGTTTCGCTGTTACTGTACCGGGAAGTCCTGGACGTTTTTTTTTTCAGGTCTCCAGTTCCTCTTAACTTTCTTTCCACAAATGTAAATGTTTGCCTATTTGCTATTATACGGTTAGGAAATCTTATATGGTATTCCCGCCCACTCATTCGGCAGTTTCCTTCACAGAAACCTAATACCTACTAATAATATGTCAACTTGATCATTGAAAGAATAAAGAATATTTTCGAGCCATTCTTATTACATTAATTGACAACTTAAATTTAATGGAATAAATTAAATTACATGAAATGAAAACCTACCTTTTCCTTTCGTGCAAAATGCAACAATATCTGGAAGAGATCATCAGATGTATTGAAAGAGTATTGTTTAATTCTCGAGAAAGAATAAATTTGCGTATTATAGTGAAAGAATTTAATATTTAATGGATAAATCATATTCTACTGTGATGATAATAAGAGTCTGTAGATTTAATAAATGATGCTCAGATGTCACTTTGCATGCACTTTATTACAATATCCATAGGTATAAATAGAAATAGTTTTAAAAACAACATACAGATGCAAACGTCTTTGCGCTAAGAGGGGAGACTAGTGAACTGCTTATACAATATTGCAAATTTCTACATATAAAATTCAACAAGGTTGCCACGTAGGGCAATATGTAGATATATCTTACAAAATGCAACATTTATAAACAAGCAAATAATATTCATATGAAACTAATAAATGAATTCTATGTACTGCACACCTACATCTAAGTTTTTGTTTTTTGTTTGAATAAAATCATTAATGATTTTTTTTATTTTTCTCCTAAAATATAAAATTTTATGAAAATCAACAACAAAAATCAATACGAAAGTCTGTATGATCTCAAATAATTTTTCAATGTATAAAAAAATTTTTGGGGAACTTTCAGGGGTTACATCTCCTCTGGGGTGCCATTTTTAATATAGACAAATTTAGTTAAATCGTCATATTTTGAGCTAAACTGTGTGTAGTTAGTTAGTCTATGTCCATGTATTTATGAGACACCCTGTATATCCATTTATTTCTAATTAATAAATTTGTACTTCTGAGTAAATACAGAAACAAAATAAATTTTTTGAAAATTTTGTATTTTCGACTTGATGTTCAACTGTTTTTGTTTATTACCTCTATTTCTGAATTCTTTTTCCAGCTCTAAACTAAATCTAGAAAATCAAGCGAGTCATCTTAAATAACATCCCTGTACAATCTTGTACTAAACAAACTTTATTCAAGATTCAACATTAAAACACAAATAATATAGAAAACATAAATTTTCCTTAATCGTGTTTATTTCACAAATTATTAATTTATATACTGAATATTATATAGCCCCATTTATTCGTCTCATTAGATACAAAAATAAATTTTAAGATCAAAAAACCAAAATACCGCATTCTGCCTTATTATCGTTTGCTTTGTTGCCCTTTGTGGTAGAAAATCTAATTAATTATTTCTCAATACCTTAGTTGTTGAAAATTTATCCCTCAGGGCTTATAAGCACTGGGAACAATCTCCCAGTTTACAATCCATCAGGGTGTCCTGCTTACTCTGTAATACCATTGATTTTAAGGGATATTAAAACACTAGATATACAAGAACTTAATCAGGGATCATTTTTTTATTTTTTTTATAATCCATTTACTATTGAAATTGACATTTTTTAGTAATGTTTCCTATTTTCACAACCACTGCTCATACGTAAATCACCCTAATCACTGCATTTCTCTTGTCAAAACTGAATGCCAGTTTGTTTCTAGTGATGACGAATTTTGTGTTAAACATTTTTATCTTATATTCAAATTAAACTATCAAACTGTTAATGATGTTTCAGAGTTGTTTCAGTTGAATTAATATCATTGGAATTTGCAGAAATTGCGAAATAAAAGCGTAAGCGAATAATAGAATGGACCTTCTAATCATTGTAAAGTTTCAGTTGTTAGGTATTTTTAAGTTTCAAATTTTAAGTAATCTCGCTACACTGAGAACTTACCTGCCTTATATCTTTGGGTAATATACATATGTACTTACATGACTCAAATCACACTATTGCTGTAAATTTTCTCCATCTTTGATGAAAGTCTATGGAAACAACTACCTATTCAAAAAAACAAGAGATATTTTCGGAAACAAGTTCACCCAATAGTTTGATTTTAAAAAAGCACTGTTCTGCTACAAATCATTAACTCTAATTCGTAAATCACCTTATATTCTATGCGCATTTTCATAGCTATAAATAATTCTTAGTTTCAGACATTAGTTAAGTTAATTTGACAATAAAAAATAATAATAATGCACTGTTATCGGCTTGGTGGTATAATTCACTGGCGCGCGCAATGGAATATGTAACCAGATATCTATATATGATAGCTGCGAATTTGAATCCCATCACTGGCACTGGCAATGTCAGTGGAAATGGTTGTATGTCCACGTGTAACATGCATTGGATTCGGGTTGTCTAAATTTTATGGTGTTTACTATTACTATTATTTTATATTGTACTGAATATGTCACCCGACGTATCGAAACAATGTTTTGATCATCCTCAGACAAATCTGCAGAACTGCATGAAATGTCATCCATAAATAAATATTAAATATTTATTTCTGTCATGTATACAGTAATTCAACAATATACCGACAACCAGCCAGTTTGAGTGTGGCCACAATGCACTATGGGCCTATGGTGGAGGCGCCGTCTCAAAATCTGTAACTTTTTTATTT
>JANEYF010002802.1:0-10438 GCA_029963845.1 Rhamnusium bicolor | reverse complement strand
TAGGTTTCAACGTACTTTCTCATCATATCCAATTTGAAATGAGTGAAAAATGAATTATTTGAATTTATTTAACTTTTCGGCTGTCAAAAAACTGCTATTTCTATATCCTCCAAACTGACGAATAAAGCTGCAAATCGTTTCTGTGTATCATGGTCGTAGAGTACAGATGTATTTACTGTCGCCGGCATTCACCTTGACCGCGAAACTCTTTCTCCAGTCCAGTCTAATATTAGCTTTCGAGTTGTGTACACGTTGTCACTTGGGCGTATTGCATATTGTTTTTGTGTTTTTATTTTATTTGTTATACTGTATTGTTAATATTAATTTAATAATAAAGCATGGCAGACGTACGCAGGGGTAGAAAACGGCTATTTGCTGACAAAGTGAATAAATTCATAGGTGAATTCCCGAATTTATTCTATGAAGGTGCTAAAATAATTTGTAAAGTGTACGAGAAAGATTTGATGTGCTGGGATAAACGTGATTGTGGACTTCACGTAAATAGTGTACATCACAAAAATAAAAAAAAATGACGTGCCTTTGACAACACAGTTTATGTTTGATTTACTATTAATGCTGATTGCCTGTGATGTTCCGCTGCACATACTCGATAAGCAACCATTTCGAGAGTTCTGGAATAAATACAATGCCCAGGTGAAGTTATCAAGTCGCACAACGTTATGTAACTATCAATCAACTGTACACGTAGACATGGTAAATAAGATGAAATGTGAATTAAAAAATACACGGCTGTGGTTATCTGTTGATGAGACAACACATTGTAAAAAAAATCTATTTTAAATGTTATAGTACAAGTACTGGACCCTCTTAAACCGACAGTTCCACCGGTACTAGCTAGCAAAAGACTAAGTTCGTGTACTAGCGAAACAATTACCAGGGTGGTGCTGGAGACGGTAGAAAAATTTGAACTGTCAAAAAGTCAAGTGTTGATGTTTGTGCCTGATGGCGCCGTGTCAATGCGTTCGGTAGGTCGTTCTTTACAAGAACAAGTTTGTACGTTTATGCATCTTACGTGTAAAGTGCATGCTTTACATCTTGTGGCAGAAACTATTTGAAAAGGTTTTCCAGAGGTGGATGCAATAGTAGCAAGTACAAAAGTACAAAAAAAGTGTTTTTAAATCTCCTAAACGTCTCCGTGCATTTCCATAGCAAGTGTCCCTGTATTGCTGAACCACCACAGCCGATTCTTACATGTTGGGGAACATGGTTGCAGGCAGCCTTTTATTATGCTGAATATTTCCAACAAATAAAAGTTGTGATACTACAATTCAATCCAGATGAGGCTGCAGATATTAAGGAAAGCCAGACAAAATTCGAAGATATTTCCGTTGAAACAGCTTTAAAAAATATTGCGAAGAACTATAAACCATTACATGAAAACATAAAAAAATTAGAAAACAGTGCGTTGTCGTTAGCGGAGTCACTGCAAATAGTGGACGATGTAAATTTACTGCTACACGCTATAGGTGACGCAACAAATGAGCGCGTTAAAGAAAAGTTCGCTAGTGTCTTAAATAAAAACACCGGTTTTACCAAATTAAGACAAATATGTGATGGTGTAGCCCCAGATCCGTTAAATGCGTTCAAAGACTAATTTACGTATGCGTGTATTACATCAGTAGATGTCGAACGGTCGTTTTCAAAATATAAGAATATATTTTCACCAAAGGAACATCACTCATGGAGACAACCATAGAAACATACCTGATGCTGCAAAATGGCTACACATCTCCAGTTTGTGATAAGCAAGCTAATTCATCAAGCTAGTTAAGAGGGTAAGTTTTACATACATTGTTATAAATTGTAACAGTTTATTGTTTCTCGTATTAGTTAATTTCGCGTACGCCACTGTCCCACGGAACATTTTTGACAGCCCTACTGATGAATCACAAGGTAGGATGTAATTTTCAAACGTTACATATATTTTATATATTTTTCTATGAGTTTTTCTCGCTTAAGGTAAAATATATTACATTTTTTTTACTGTAAACTCAGTACCATTTATTGTCGTTTATGAAAAATACAATGTACTTGAGACATTTTGAGCATCTTGTAGTATAGTGAAATGATTACCACTCACCGTAATTAAAAACGTCGGATTATAATTTTTATGATCGGAATTTTAAAATGTTTACTTACGATAATGAAGCCCAATAATTCGATAAGAGTGCTATTTTACAGCTTGAAAGCACTTTTTATCGGAGTAAGCGCTGATTTAAATGATCCTCATTTACATCGAGTTTAGTACAGCTGCGTCGGGACACGACTAGTTAAAACTGTTTATATTAATACAAAGTACTACTATTGCAATAATTGTGTGTGTGATTGTTATCGTATATTCAAGTTTGAATAAATACAAATATGGACGTCAATAAACTGTAAAACATTTTTTTCTCTTTATACTCACGGAACAAATTCACATCAGGACGATTTATCCAGGGAGTATTTATATAATGTCAAAATTTCCATAAACCCAACAGCTTCAAAATGGCGTCATTTTTTTAAACAATTTAAAAATATTCGAACTGAAAATTTTCAGATTTTGTAAATATTATTTTGAACAAACATAGTTTTTACTTCCTCACCCCTCAAATTGAGGGTTATGTATTCGTGAATAAAATTTTGAAAATTTTTATTGTATTTCTGGACAAATCTCGACGAATTATGACGATACACAAAATTTCAGACAGAAAAAATTTTCTGTCTGTGTGGTTCGCGATAGCAGCTACAGTTTTTGAGATAAAGCTTTCAAATTTGGTACACACATTCTAGAGGTCAAGGAAGAGATTGGGTTCGTTGATGAGCAAAATCGGTCCCAACGTCTAAAAAAATATTAGTGACATTCCACCAATGTGATTTTTTTAAAACGTCAAAATGTGACTTGTTTCAAACATCAAAAATTACTTTTATTATAAACTCCACCACACGTCGAGTATTACTACGGTGAGGAAGTTCTGATCCCCAAGGCAGCGGTTTTCTGCCACGTATTCACGTTTATCTTGGCTTCGTGTTCTAGCTTCAGGTATAGACGTTATTCCTTCATACCTTAAACTCGATGCAGTTACCAACGAGAACCTGAAGATGGCAGATTTGACTCTGTTGAAATGTCATTTACGCAACTAAGGGCCCTTCCGAGTCCAAACGGCTACGCATGATTACACCAGGAAATTCAACATATCATTTAACACCAGCGGAAACCTAAAAAACTACATTGTTTAGTTTTTTTAGCCCTGCAAAATTGATTATTTGGTACTTTATGATTATAAACAATTGTTTATTACACTTGAGTAAGGAAGATACATGGAATATAATCACATTGTTTGTCGGATTCGACAGATATATTGAGAAAAGTGACCAACACCCGTTCTCTTATAATGAAAAAACATTCTTTTTAATTAGGATCCACTACAGAACTAGCTACTAGTGGTGTGAATATCTAGGGAATGCACTTAATCCATTAGTGCAGATCAAAATATCTGATGTGGCCAGCACATAACTTTCTTATACCAGTTAAATATCATCCTGATCTAAATAAATCATTCTACTTAATTCTTCAGTTACCTCAATTACATTTTAATAGTGTACCTTGAAATCTTTCGTTAAAATTTTTAAATAATTGAAGGAGAGATAACCCGGTTGAAACAACAATTAAGAGAGAAGGGAGACCAATTGGTACTGTTGTCTGGTACTAGATTACAACCACCTTCCTTCGACGGTCAAAATTCATGGTCAACTTATGAGGCAGTTCGAGGCAGCTGCACGTTCAAATAACTGGAACGATGAAGAAAAAGCAACAGCACTGGTATTAGCACTAAGAGTTCGAGGCTGCGATAGTGAGATTAGCTCATCTAGCCTATCCTGATGCGCCAATGAAATTTCAACAACAGTTAGCAGTTGGGGCATAGAGTGCGGGCAGTGGCTGTGGAAGAGACTCCAGCAGATAAAACTCTGGAGGCTATATTGTACGAAATACAAAAAGGAATCACACAAATACTGACAAAAACAAATTCCCAACCGAGACAAGACCAACAACAAAGTGAGAGGCCGAATGGAGGTATCCGTTGTTATAGGTGTGGCAAAGTGGGTCATATTAAGAGGAATTGTCGTCAGCGTAGCCCAGAAAGAGTGAACACTGCTGTGGTTGAGGAATCGCAGGAAAACTAAAGATGGCTGGCACTTTGGGGGCTGCGCTGGCTAAGAAATGTGGTAACCCCCGAGAAATAAAAATATCCCAACTTCGGAGAGTCCAAAGTGGTCTGCTGTTGGAGGGTTATGTAAACAAGAGGAAATGTGTTCTCACAATTGACACAGACGCTACCTCATCTATAGTACGTTCAGGATTCATAACGGGTTTCAAAGTAAAGAAAGGACAAAATGGATTAGTCATTCGGATAGATACGGGAGATAGGGCACTGGTTCATGGGGGTCTAACTGGAGTTGCAGATTGGCCGTTTATGTTTTAAACACCAAGTTATCGCATTTCATCTTCAATTATCGGGATAGGCATCCACATGGGACGCTACTGAGAGCCGCCATGTTCTACTAATCTAAAGCTGGCAAGTCGTGCGGTGGTTCAATGGTGTGACATTAGGTGTTTAGGGGCAACGGACAAGTGTCCCGGTATTCCAGAACCACCACAGCCGATTCTTACATATTAGGGAACACGGTTGAAGGCAGCTTTTTATTATTCTGAATATTTACAACAAATAAAAGTTGTGATACTACAATTTAGTCCTGACGAGGCTGCAGCTATTAAGAAAAGTCTCAGACGTTTCGAAGATATTTCCGTTAAAATAGCTTTAAAAGCTATTCACAAAAACTATAAAAGATTACATGATGCCAGAAAAAACTTACAAAACAGTGCGTTGCCGTTAACAGAGTCACTGCAAATATTATAAATATACAATAAATTATAGTGGACGAAGTAAATCGACTGCTACATGCTATATGTGATGCAAAAAATGAGCGCGTTAGAGAAAAATTCGCACGTGTGTTAAAGCAAGACATCGGTTTTACCAAATTAAGACAAATTTGCGTTAGTACTGATTCTCCAGATCCGTTAAGTGTGTTCAAAGACTATTTTAAGTATGTCTGTATTACATCAATAGATGTCGAACGGTCGTTTTTAAAATATATGCATATTTTTTCACCACAGCGGACATCACTCACAGAGACAACCATAGAAACTTACTGATGCTGCAAAGTTTTTACAGATCTCCGGTTTCTCATAACTAAGCTAGTTCATCAAGCTAGTTAAGAAGATAAGTTGTACATACATTGTTATGTATTGTACCAGTTTATTGGTTTTGTTACTAGTTAATATCTTTTATTACACTTATTATGATACTTACGCCTATGTCTCGCCACTCATTTCTTCCTTTAAAGCAGGCAGAAATCAGTAATCATACCTGTTAAAGACGATTTAAAAAAAAAATGTAATATCGTACGTAATTTTTTTTTTTTTGTGATATAATATCAACAAAATTTTGATTACATACATAACAGATGACATTCTGAAAATAGTGGCCAATAGTTATGGGAGCCTCAAAACGTGATTATATACCGAAAAGTGTATTTTTCCCAGGATGATTACATATAAACTTTCCGTTTTAGTTTGAGGCTAAAAAAATATTTCCAATAATGGTAATAAGGTATGGAAAATATTCGATATGCCTATAATTATTTTAGAAATAAAAGAAATACAATAGGTTTTTACATAAAATAGATTTTCAATCATGAAAATAGCACACTAAAAATCGGATCGCCTTGAATTATTTAAAATATCTACTTTATATGGATACTTTAATGCGTGAATCATGGCCGCCCGTGGCCACACTTTTCTACTTGCTAACTACACACATTCTCACGCAGACCGAGTTTCCTGTTAATTCATCCCGAGAGAACTATATAGTTTATTTGACTGGGATACTTGGAGGTACCCTAAGTTTCTTTTGTAAAAGAATTTTTTAATTTTATAGATGGGATGATATTACACCAAGGGGATTTACGTGAGGGTAAAAACTAATGTTCTTCACAGATTATTTCGAATCGAATATAAAAAACATATTCCATACTTCAGAATTACATTATGTAACGTACCCATTTTACGTTATTTTAGCTACACTTGAGTCAATGAATCTTGGCATGCACGTCACAACCAAATGCAATTACAATTGACAACAAACTAATTCTTTGCCTTTGTCTATCTTATCAAGAAATGCGTGTTTTATGGGAGGCGTGTGTCTTCAGTACCTACGACAAACGCTCACTGGTTAAAGAATAGAAAGAGTAAAATAAAGCCATAAAACATTGCGTAAGTCATAAGTCCAACCATACTTACTCGTACAGTACCTCGTAGTGATTTCATTTGACCATGCGTTTCTATCTATCGTGATTAGATCGACAGTTCGGCATATACTGGCTGTCATAAATAAACTAACACCCCGTAAGCGATAATGAATTTTGATAAACTTTTCGGGAAATATGTATTTTAACGTATGTCTCAAAAGTTTTGGCGGCACAAAATTTAGGGATAAAATATCCAAGTAGGTTTGGAAACAAAAGATTGTTTATTTTCTTGACTTTAATTTGGCAACTCATTTTTTATGTCAGCTACGTTAAAATGTCTTATAAATTACGAACATTACGAACCATTTATAATTTGGTTGGGTGAATACCTAAGCCTAAAATATTGTTACGCCACTGGACTGTATAGACTGGTTAGATGAGACTGGAAGTGTACACGAACGGCCGGGAATATTCTGGAATGCCCTAGACCGTGTGAACGGATGTATAAATAAGACACACGATGGGCCGAGCCACAATCTTAAGTTGAACGTGAACGAGTAAAGAAGAAATAAGAAAGAGACTTATAAGTAGAGATGTCCGAGGTCACCTGGCCGCCAGAGCCGTCATATGACTCATATGTTTACATCATATCATAATACTTGAATAAGTATATTAAATGGAAATAAATTTTAACAATAATGTTACATTTTATAAAAATTTGTATAAAACTCACCCTTTTAAACAGATTTATGAAGTAGTTTGGTTGTCGTCATCACAAAGTGGGGAAGATCTATAGTATAATAGCATCAGGTATGTTTCTACAGCTGTCTCTGTCAGCGATGTTCGCTTTGGTGAAAAAATATGTTTGTATTTTGAAAATGACCGTTCGACATCTACGGATGTAATACAGGCATAAGTAAAACAATCTGTGAACTCACTTAACGAAATTGTAGATGCACCATCACAAATTTGTCTTAATTTGCTAAAATCAGGATCTTTCTGTAATACACTCTCGAATTTTTCACTAACGCGATTATTTTTTGCGTCATTTATAGCCTGTAGCTGTGTTTTTACGTCGTCCACTATTTGCAGCGATTCCACTAACGACAACGAACTATTTTGCAATTTTTCTATTGCGTCGTGTAGTCCGCTATAATTGTTATTAATACTTTTTAAATCTGTTTCAAGGGAAACGCCTTGAAAGCTTGTCTGGCTTTCCCTAATAGCTGCAGCCTCGTTAGGGTTGAACTGTAGTATCACAGCTTTTATTTGTTGAAAATATTCAGCATAATAAAAAGCCGTGGAAATGTTGGTTTAAGAGGGTCCAGTACACGTACTATAATATTTAAAATAGAATTTTTTTTACAATCTGTCTCGTCAATACATAACCAGAGCCGTGTATTTTTTAATCCACATTTAATCCTATTTATGTCTTCACGAACAGCTGGAATATATCTACATAACGATGTACGACTTGGTAAGTTCACCTGGGGATTGTATTTATTCTAAAACTCCCGAAATGGTTGTTTATCCAGTATGTGTAGCGGAATATTACAGGCTATTAACATTAACAATAAATCAAACATAAACTGAGTTGTCAAAGGCATGCCATTTTTTTATTTTGATGTTGCACGGTATTGATATGACGACGACAATCTGTTTTGTGCCAGCACATTAAGTCTTGATTGCAAACTTTACAAATTATTTTGCATAAATTTATTCACTGTGTCCGCTTACGGTCGTTTTTTACCCTTTGGCGCGTTTGACATTATGTATAATTTATAGGTACAACCTCACGCATTAACCTTTCAAATAAAACTGCAGCGTAAATCACTTCTAAATCGGCACGTGTGACGACAGCGCAAGACCGTGGCTGTACTCCAGGCACATCGGACAGCTCTACTTATAAGTGTTCAAGTGTGATTATAGTTAAAGACAGTAATTAATCTATTGATGTTAATTGTTAATTAGTAAATAAAGTAGTGAGTAAGTGTTACCTGGACTTTCAATCAACGAATCTACGAGTGTAGGTGTTTGTGGGGATAGCAAATACGTAACAATTTGGTGCCAGAAGTGGGATTGGAAGAGAAATTTCTAGAATATTCGAAAAGGTTCTACAGTGTTCTTCTCAGAAATTAGTGGTAACACGGAGAATTAAGCTACTGGACAGTGTTTGAGGACTATTTCTGGACTGAATAGTGACTTTAAAGTAGATTTTCGAGAAGTTTCTAGAACATTCGATTTAGAAATAGCTGCAAATACTCGAGTGCCGCTAGTAATAACGTGTTGTAGACTGAGAAAAAGGACTACTAGTGCAAATTCGGGAAAATTCTAGAACATTCAATTTGAAAACAACAGGAGATACGTGATTTGTGTCGACGGGAACGTGTTGTAGACTTAAAAATTAGACTATAAGTGACTTTTAGTGACAATTCTAGAACATTCGATTTGGAGACCACAGCAGATACGTAAACTGTGTTAACGGAAACATGTTATAGACTCAAAACGAGACTTATTAGTGATATTTCGTGAAAATTCTCGAACATTCCATTGCACAATTAGTAGAGATAAGTGAATTTTGTCAACACAAAAGAAGTATAGACTCTAAATAAGACTTTCAATATTACTAGGGAACGAATTGTTGCCAACAGGGTTCTTCTTGATATGGAAAAGCATCCTCCAACATATACTCTCAACATTTAAGATTAAGCAATCAAATCTGTCCTCTACATACTTCTGCTCTGTAATTCATGCAGTATCAGCGATTATAAAAGATAGTGTTACATGTTTGCCATCCACACAAACACATATACTCGTAGATTCGTTGATTAAAAGTCCAGGTAACACTTACTCACTACTTTATTTACTAATTAACAATTAACAACAACAGATTTGATTAATTACTTCTTAACTATAATCACACTAGAACACTTATAAGTCTCTTTCTTATTTCTTCTTTACTCGTTCACGTTCAACTTAAGACTGAGTCTCGGCCCACCGTGTGTCTTATTTATACATACATTCACACCGTCCAGAGCATTCCAGAATATTCCCGGCCGTTCGCGTACAATTCAAGTCTCATCTATACACAGTCCAGTGGCGTAACAATAGTAAGAGTAAAGTAACATTTTGTGGTCTTTGACCCAAAATACATAGATCACATTATAAGAATATAATCAAATTTACAAAAAAAAAATCAATTAACTTAGAAAGTGTCCGTGATTTTGACAATTTTGTGGTGAAAGACACTTTCAAAATTGTGAAAATAATTAAATAGTTAAATTTTATTTCATTGAGAGATAAGTTACTATTGACACAATATTAATATTTAGAGCACATTATATGAAACCATAGCGTAAATAAAAACACTAATGCAATTACATGCAAAATGGATAAGCGTTCAATTTTAAACTGCAGGTTATCAATAATCTCCCTGTTGGATGCTCTTTTCGCTGGCAACCAACAAATGATGTAAGAGAATAAAGAAAGGTAAGAAGTGAAAGACAGCGAAGAACATATAGCTAAGTGATATCTAGAAGGCGGGTTATATGCAAAAGGAAATTTTCATACTATCGCATATCGTGTCGTATACAAATGAAATTGAATCAGGGCTATGAAAACTGTGTTCAAGTGAGCCAAGATAAAATATTTAGCTTCTTAATTATATACAGGGTGCTTAAAAATATGGTGCCAAATTGATAAAGCAGGTTCTCCAGAGCAAAATATGAAGAAAAGTTTAACAATAAATAATTTGATTTCCAATGTCAACTTTGAAAATAAACAGTGTGTTGAGGTTTGATAAAAACGTTTATTTCTTCGATATTATTGAGATGTAATGTATAGTATATAGTATATTTTACTGGTCGACCTTCATTAATTCAAAAATAACTAGTCTAACCAGTGGCGTAGTTATGGGGGTTGTACAAGGGTTAACAAAAAATGGTACGTCATTGACCAAAAATAAATTATTTAGTATTGTTATGTGTTTGCTATCCACACAAACACCTCTGCTCGTAGATTCGTTGATTGAAAGTCCAGGTAACACTAAATCACTACTTTATTTACTAATTAACAATTAATAACAATAGATTAATTACTGTCTTAACTATAATCACACTAGAACACTTAT
>JANEYF010002801.1:0-25086 GCA_029963845.1 Rhamnusium bicolor | reverse complement strand
AACAATGAACCATATTTTCAGTGTAGTGCGGTATTAATCTATACTACTCATCGACTAAATAGAGAATCCCTGAAGATAAAATATGTACTATTTATTTACGAAATTAGATTTCCTAACTTTGTTTATGCAAAATTTTACATCCTCCACTATGTTCACAGCGTTTAGGATCGAAGGTTGCCACAAATTTTTCTTTATTGTTTATCTCGAACAAGACTTCATCAGACTTTGCAGTGTTGCTATTTGTTACTTCGCAGCTTGTTTAAGTCAGCTGTGGAATAGCACATATCGTTGTGCGTCGCTACGAAATCTGGGATTTTCGTGAATCGCTGAAACCCCCACTAATCTACTAATGTGAGCGATTTCTGTAATTTAATCTTTTCTGAAAAGTTATTGCTAAGTTAGCTATATGTTGCAGTACCCCTTTCCAAAGTCGTACTAGACTAAAAGAAATATATTATTTTTATCAAGTAATTTTTAAGTTGACAGGGATACGTTTTTAAAAGCTTGTGAAAGATATAATGATATTGCTGTGTCGTCTGATATTAATTCTTTCTCATTTTTCTTTGTGGATAGGTACCAAAATTGCGTTTTTTTAATTAGACGGAAAACATCTTCAATAAAATGTGCATTAATCAGTTTACAAAGAGAACAAAGAGGATCCAAAATATAAGCACAATATAAATAAGTAATGAATCCATATGGTTTCCCGGCAAAATCTGCACAATATTTTTTAGATTATTTTTAAAAGTTTGCTACGAGAAATATCGTTCAAAATGAAATCCATTTAAATGTCAAAGTGACGCAAGCTTCTTTTGAAATTTAAATGTATCTAAGACATACTTTTAAATATTCAAAATTTGGGAAGTATTTGTATAATTTGAATTTCCTGAACGAGATAGCAAAGATATAGCGAAAAAACCGATTAAAAAAATCCTTATTTCGGAAATTTGTTAATGGTTATAAATAGTCGAAGAATATTTTCCAACTGGCTGGAAGTGACTATTATGTTAAACATTTTTGGACACCCTGTACATTTTGTTTAAAACTGATTTCAGCCTTCGATTTTTCCTATCCTATAAATTCAAATTATGTCAGAATCAAAGATATTTTGTATTTGTTATTGCCACATTCTAGTTAATTAACGGTTACGTCTTGAATGCAGAAAGTTCTTAAAAATTAAAACAACTGGACAATAGTTATAAATCAGTAGATCTCCTACCTGATGATAAATATTCCCATTCATTACTGTACCCGTATAAGTTTGAATTGCGCCACCAAAGGCGAATCATGAAGGATCGTCAGAGGGATTGTAAGCACAAGAGACGAATGCAGGTGTGAGAAAGGAAGTGTTGAAATAATATGCAGAGATGTTCTCAAGTTATCTGTGATGATTCACACTAATATTTAGGTCGTATTCAATTAAAAGTTTGCCTCGGTAGGGACATACCATCATAATATACATTGTTCTTGAATTGTTTGCAACATCAGGCCATAATTATCACGAAGGATTGGCTTAAAAAATTCAGTCTACCATATGCTGCATTCTCTAGGTCTTTATGTTTTTCATTTCTGTTATAAATATTTCATTGATGCTTGGATTTCAAGGATGAAGCAACTTTACGCTATATCCGCGTATTACATGTATAGCAAGTAGTCATAAATAAATAGTTGCGCTGTAGGATGCTCAATGATGAATTCGTATTGATGTTGTTCTATGAAATATATACCTACTCTTCAAATATTTCGGAAATACCGAAAACTTTCAATTACATTGCAATATCCGGAAATGATTAGAACATGTTACTTTTATAGTCAGATAACTTTCCTCCCACCTCAGGGTTCCGAGTTCAATTTCCAGTCGACGATCTCGAATTTTTTCTTAAATATAAATTAATTCCAGCATACTATAGATGTGTGTCCGCGTCTCTAAAATATGCATTTAGGGACACAGGGTATTGTATTACCTGTGGTATCAGAAAAGTGACGGTGGTCTTCACTGACTCATAACTAAAGCTAGCCGAGGTGGCTGGAGTACAGCCACGGTCTTGCGCTGGCGTCACACGTGCCGATTTAGAAGTGATTTACGCTGCAGTCTTATTTGAAAGGTTAATGCGTGAGGTTGTACCTATAAATTATACATAATGTCAAACGCGCCAAAGGGTAAAAAACGACCGTACGCAGACACAGTGAATAAATTTATCGGTGAATTTCCGGATTTATTCTATGACGGATGCAAATAATTTGTAAAGTTTGCAATCAAGACTTAATGTGCTGGCACAAAACAGATTGTCGTCGTCATATCAATACCGTGCAACATCAAAATAACAAAAATGGCATGCCTTTGACAACTCAGTTTATGTTTGATTTATTGTTAATGTTAATAGCCTGTAATATTCCGCTACACATACTGGATAAACAACCATTTCGGGAGTTTTGGAATAAATACAATCAACAGGTGAACTTACCAAGTCCGTACATCGTTACGTAGATATATTCCAGCTGTTCGTGAAGATATCGTAAATAGGATTAAATGTGGATAAAAAATACACGGCTCTGGTTATGTATTGATGAGACGACAGATTGTAAAAAAAAATTCTATTTTAAATATTATAGTACGTGTACTGGACCCTCTTAAACCAACATTTCCACTTTTACTAGCTAGTAAAAGACTAACTGCGTGTACTGGCGAAATAATTACGCGTGTGGTGTTGGAGACATTAGAAAAATTTGAACTTTCAACAAGTCAAGTATTGATGTTTGTGACTGATGGTGCCGCGACAATGCGCGTGGTAGGCCGTTCTCTTCAAAGAGACAATTGTAGATTTTTACATGTTACGTGTAAAGTGCATTCGTTACATCTTGTGGCAGAAACGATTCGAAAATGTTTTCCATAGGTAGATGCATTAATAGCAAACACAAAAAAAAGTATTTCTCAAATCTCCTAAACGGCTTCGAGCATTTCACAGACAGTGTCCTGGTATCCCTGAACCATCAGAGCCGATTCTTACACATTGGGGAACGTGGTTGAAAGCGGCTTTTTATTATGCTGAATATTTTCAACAAATAAAAGCTGTTACTACAGTTCAACCCTAACGAGGCTGCAGCTATAAGGGAAAGCCAGACAAGCTTTCAAGACGTTTCCCTTGAAACAGATTTAAAAACTATTAATAACAATTATAGAGGACTACACGACGCAATAGAAAAATTGCAAAATAGTTCGTTGTCGTTAGTGGAATCGCTGCAAATAGTGGACAACGTAAATACACAGCTACAGGCTATAAATGACGCAAAAAATAATCGCGTTAGTGAAAAATTCGAGAGTGTATTACAGAAAGATCCTGATTTTAGCAAATTAAGACAAATTTGTGATGGTGCATCTACAACTTCGTTAAGTGAGTTCACAGATTGTTTTACTTATGCCTGTATTACATTCGTAGATGTCGAACGGTCATTTTCAAAATACAAACATATTTTTTCACCAAAGCGAACATCGCTGACGGAAACAGCTGTAGAAACATACCTGATGCTATTATACTATAGATCTTCCTCACTTTGTGATGACGACAACCAAACTACTTCATAAATCTGCTTAAAAGGGTGAGTTTTATATAAATTTTATAAAATGTAACATTATTGTTAAAATTTATTTCCATTTATTGTACTTATTCAAGTATTATATGATGTAAACATATGAGTCATATGACGGCTCTGTCGGCCAGGTGACCTCGGCCAGCTCTACTCATAACTGGGCAGAGGGAAGTGTTAACATAATTTGTAGATTGTTTCACAGACATGAAAATAGTTTTAATTTATGATTTCCAAAACTGTATTTTATATTTCTGGTTCAGTAAATACTTGGAAATGGCTGCCATGTTGGATTCAACGTGGCGGAAATTGTTTTTTCCTAAAAATGAGATATATCCTCATTTGATATCAAATTAAAAGTAATTAAAGCCACAAAATGGCTAATAGCATTTCGTAATGACTCAAGACGGTCATTAAAAGTAATTTAAAATAAAATAGTAACAAGGTGTTCTAATACCATGAGAACTATAAATGTTTAGAGTAAATGTGAATATGGTGGTTAATCATAATGATACGTAATACTATTCAGTATATTTTTTATATTATAAAGTTATTCTGCAAGTTAAAATGTATACAGTGAACTTAAAAAAAATATATAAAAGGGCGAGCGTAAATCTGCCTTAACACTACTCGTATTTGATCCGAAAGTTAAGCTACGGTAGTTGCAGTCAATAATTTGAAAGTAATTCAAGTGAAACTCGGCGACCTTGTCTCATCTTCTAACGTTGTGTATATACGCAGAAGATATGCAATCCTAGGCGAGGTTTGTGTAAGTGATATACCATCCCTCGGAAAGGATATACAGGGTTAGTTTTATTAATGTAAGCCCCACATTTTCATTTTCATTTTTGACCGATTAAAAAAATGTAAAAATTGGTTTTACATGGTTTTTATGTAGATTCCACTTATGCTAACAGATTGGCAGTATCGCTGTAAATAGATAGGGTACACAAAATAGTGCGTTTATTTTAAATAGATGACCCCATATATTTTGACAAATTTCAATTCCTCGAATCATTCTGATAACAAACATATACACATATTGTATAACTTAACTGGTGTACTAATTTTTGTGTTATGCTTCAAAAAACTATAGAAATTTTATGTTAACAGCAAGAATATTCAAAGTAGGCTGCGAAAACAAATGAAAATATTGTTAAATGTCATTATTTCTACACGCTGATGTTTAGTTAATTGTATTTTATAAAGAGATTTTAATTAGTTCTTTAGCAAAATGTATTACTCCATTGAAAAAGGACGTATTAGCGTGGAAATTTATATATTTTGCCATAAAAATATGACAAAATCTAGAATAGAATTTATTAGAGAATTTCCGAATGAAGGAAGCATCACCTACAAAAATACGTTCAGCAAATTTATAACAAATTTATTGATAATAATTCTTTGGATAATTTTAGATGGAGAAAAAATAAGACGGTTTTAATGGAAGAGCGTGAGTCAGAAGTTTTATTCAAATTTATAGAGGAACCGCGCCGCTCGACGGTGTCTGTAGCAAAAAGAATTAAACATTTCTCAATCAAGCGTAATGAACGTTATGACACAATATAATTACAGTCCATACCACATACTCCCTGTGCAACATTTGAATGAAAATGATTTTCGAAGTAGAAGATTATTCTGTGAAATAATGGTTAACAAAATTAACGAAAACGAAATTTTTTTTGAAAGCATTTTCCTCTACGTCTGGCATATTTAATAGAAAAAATTGGCATCATTGGCAACACAAAACCCTCATGCCGTGGCACAAGTGAAAAAGCAAGGGCGTAGAACTGTGAATTGTTGGTTTGAAATTCATAAACTAAGATTATTGGTCGTTTCTTTATTGGTGAAAGATTAACAACTTACCTGAACATTCTACAAACTAATGTTGAAGACTATTTAGATGAGTTACCACTCTTAGATATATTAAGGGTTTGTTGGCAGCATGATGGTGCTCCACATAATATTCGAGAGGTGACAGATTTTTTAAATGATAAATATCGTTTCTGGATAGGAAAAATGGCCCTATTCGCTGACCCACACGGAGTTCAGACTTGAATCTCCTAGGTTATTCTCTTTGGGGAACGCTCAAAGAAAAAATGTATAGCGAACTAGTGAAAAATATTGAAACACTAAAAAATGAAATTGAAAATAACGTAAAGTTGCTAAATTTGGATGTGGCCTTTTTTTCAAAAAAATTCGTTCGAACTTTACAAAACGTTGTTTAAAACGCTTGATGCTTGATGGTGGTTATGTTGAAAAAGTTATATTATTTATTTTAACAATTAACGTGTTCTGCTTTGTTTGTTGATTTACTTCATTAATTGATGATTGTGATATGAGTTATAAAATAACGCTTGCTTCAATGTATTCACAATCAACTCAAAATAACACCAAAAACTACTAAACTAATTATACAATCTCTATGTTTGTTATCAGGATGACTCGGGAATCGACATTATACAGGGTGGGTGATTTAAAATAAACGCACTTTTTTTGTGTACCCTGTATATTTAAAATGCTACTGCCAATCTGTTAGCATGAATGGAATCTACATTAAAACCATGTAAGACCGGTTTTTAAATTTTTTGAATCTGTCAAAAATAAAAATGAAAATGGGGGGTTTATATTAATAAAACTAACTCTGTACAGCAGTTGGTCCCTTGTCCATTAAATGTTAGGCAAAGTAAAAAATCCCTACTCTTCGACAGAGAAGAGGTTCGGCAAAATTTCCAGGTTTTAGATAGCTCGTATCCTGGCGTCGGTGATTTGCCCTGGTAACGGAAATAGCCCGACGTTAAATAAATGATTAAAGAAAAAAAAACTTGTCTGTCTATTTCCGCTATCAATTACCGACGCAAGGAGACGAGGTAGCCCCAACCTTGAAAAGTTGTCCAATTTCTCCTCAATCGAAGAGTAGGGGAATCTTTACATGCCTAACATCTAGTGAAACAAGGAACCGACTGCTTTACATCCCTTCCCAGGGATGGTACAGGGGTTATTCATTATAAATTACCCACCCCTTATCATTGTTAATATTGCCTATAGAAAAAAAGTTTTAAATAAAAGTTGTATAGTTATGGCTGAATTTTGTTAAAATGCTACCAAAAGTACAGTTGCGTACAGATTTCAGGGGATACAAAAAAATTCTATATTTTTTTAATGGGATTAGTATATTATTAAATTTTTGGAATAATCTTTTGTTCGTGATTTCAAAAATAGACCATAATATGTTACTCCTACCATATACCCTTTTTGAGTTATTAAACGTCGAATATCTTAGTTAAACTAGTTACTGTAAATATGGAAAAGTTAACATTATTAAAGTGAGCTATGAAAATAATAACTTTTTGATAAATGACATTTCTTTAATGAAATAATCAAAATGGTTTACAGTGAGGAAGAGAAAACCAAATATTTATACAAAATAGATAACAAAGATTTAATTAGGAAATTTAAATATAAATAAATGATAACTCATAAAAGGTGTTCGATGTGTCCATTATTATTGTCAATGCATAATTGATAACGTGTTCCTATATTTATAATTGCACCAGAAATGGCTTTATTATTTACATCCAGATTGTTTAGTACAAGTCGAATCACGTCTTTAATGACTTGAATACTATAATTATTATTATTATTGACAATGTCTTCTAGAAATTCCCAAAAAAAATTAATCCATAGGGGTCAAATCTGGATTGTTAGGTGGCCATTTAATAGGTCCATTATTCACTATCCATATTGGGAACACATTATTCAAATGATCTCGAACGGGTAGGACACTATGCGGAGTTGCCCCATCCTTCATCCAAATCATATCATCAAGTTCGGCTTCCGGAAAATTCTGCAAAAATTTTTTCCAGTCCGGTAACTCCAGTTAAAATATAATCATAAGATATAGGTCCAACAATTGTCTGAAAGTTCCACACCAAACGCTAACAGTTTTTCTTCCTGATGTTTTTATTTGTTTTACTAATCTTTTTCTGTTGTGCTTGTTTTCCCACGACCTTCGATTTTTCCTATTAAAAACTCCTGCCGTAGAAAAGGATGATTCATCAGTCCATAATATTTTAGTAAAAAAATCGGGATCTTCATCCAACTTTTGAATCATCTGGCGGCAAAAGTCCAGTTTTTTCCTTTTATGAGCCTCCGTTAAAACTTTTACGGGTAAAATTGTATATGGTCTGTAGCTGTTATTTTTTAACGTACATTAAATTTTGGAATAACTTACCTAATTGATCGACTGCATTATTTATACTACATTCAGAATTTTCTAAAAAAATAATACAATGTTTCAAAAAAGTCTAATCGCGAGTAAATATGAAAGGGCTTACCCTTCGAAATGAAGCAGTATATTTAGTTGTTCTTCCTGGTTTGCTTGAACTACACGCTGTTTTCTACTAAAACTGGAGGTATTATTCACCTTTCGGTAAATATTTTTGAACGTATTTACTGATGGTGTTGGACGATTTGGATACAACACCCTATATGCTCTTTTTGCTGCACGTTTATTTTTGTTATTTTGTATATAACAAGTAAATATTTGGACTTTTTCTTTTTAACTGTAAACCATTTTGATTATTTCATTAAAGAAATGTAACTTATCAAACATACAGTTGTCATTTTCATAGCTCACTTTAATAATGTTAACTTTTCCATATTTATAGTGACTAGTTTAACTAAGATATTCGACGTTTAATAACTCAAAGACGGTATATGGTAATTTAATAATATACAGGGTATCCCATTAAAGAAAATAAATTATTTTTTTGTATCCCCTGAAATCTGCACGCTACTGTACTTTTGACAGCATTTAAACAAAATTCAGTCATAACCACACAACTTTTATTTAAAACTTTTTTTCTATAGGCAATAATAACGATGATAAGGGGTGAGTAATTTATAATGAATAACCCTGTACAAGAAGAATACATATTCTTCATGGATGTGGAATTTGTCTTGAATGGCTTCTATTTGTCTTAATAATGCGAGGGCTTCCAGGGTTTTGGTATCAGTATCCACGAACCTGTTTCAGAAGCTGATTATAGATTTACCAGAAAGTGAATCTGTAATGTCAGTTCAAGAAAGGTAATGATTTCAACTCATTTGTGTTCTAAGGCCTTGTGAAAATAGAGAAGTGTCTTTTGATAGTTGTGGATATCGCTAGGTAGCCAACACAAGGACGTATATGTTAGAAGTAAAGATTTTCTGGAACTCTTGAGCTCCTTTCTTAGTTGTTTGAAGTGAATGGAGAAGGATTTTTGTCACTGCGTCATCTTATAAGCTCCCTAAGTTTTCTACATGGATTTTTGTAACTTTTTGTCTATTGCGGTTTCCCAACAACAGTCACCTTAAAATCTGCAGTATTTTTATTAACAATTCACTAATGCATTTTCATTATTTTTGACGCGCGATAGATGCTTCGTCAATGTAATAGATTTTCTATTTGCCCTTATTTTTATTTTGTATTAAATAGTTGGTTCTCCTTGCTATAGTCTGTCTCTTATAGTACTTTCTAAAGAGTTATCTACATAGGTGTCAAATATAACATGAAGGTCTGATAAATTTAAATACTTTGAAATTATTTTCTTGCAGAACCGATCTAACAATTCTGATGTTGTCCAGGAGTTTTTAACAAACTTCAATATATGGATTTAATATACATATTATACATATTGTCAAATTGTCTTCAAATAATATAAGACCAACGGTACAGTTGTTGAATATTCCCGCTCAAACGTTAACTATGTGAGTATGTTATGTGCTACTCTCATCCACTGAGGATTCTATATATTGTCTCTGGAAAAGGATTATCTGCTTGGAATATGCATGATCACTGATTTCCATAGAATTTCTACAGTTTTAGTTCTCTTCAGTATAGGTTAAATTTAACACAATCTTCAAAATCTTGCCCTTTTTTCACACTTATGTAACGGCAGAAGAAACAAATAATCAAATTGTTTTTTTACAGGAACGTTACAATTTTAGTAATCTTTCTTTTGATGCATCATGCTAGATACGATGCCATTTAAAATCATGGCGTTGAGTTAGTTAGAGAGAAGGAGTTGAAAATTTGGGTAATGCTAACATTTCCACAGAAATCTACTCGATTCCACCGAAACAGCTTTTTCTTTAATTTCGATATTATTTTCCGTTTATAAATTATTTCAAATAATAGTTTTCAATTTCAATTAATGAATACTTTATTGGCGTACAAGATAAATAATTAAATACAAATGTAATTTAGCAGCCCACATATGATTTCATGATTGAACGATAAGGACATTTGCCTCTTACATAGAGGTCCGGCGTTCGACTCTCGGCCGAG
This sequence comes from Rhamnusium bicolor, assembly GCA_029963845.1. NCBI lineage: Eukaryota > Metazoa > Arthropoda > Insecta > Coleoptera > Cerambycidae > Rhamnusium > Rhamnusium bicolor. The sequence goes on along the minus strand of JANEYF010002801.1, from coordinate 15,170 downwards.
AAGCTGGGATTCAATCGAAAACAGAAATTAATCCCAGCGTAATTGATTAATAGGTGTGTGTCCGTTGTCTTCAAGTTTATAATACCCTCTCGCACAAGGTTACTTAATACTATCTGGGGTGTTTAATGTTAATATTGTGCATTTAAATACAAGTAAAAAATGATTGCCAGATATTGCCGTAGCTCCGTTAGAAAAAAATGTATGCTATAAGTAGATATTTGTGTAACATATTATATTAAAAATTAAGCATTTATTATCTGTTATCTCTGACATATTATTTAATCTCATCAGATTTTAATTTCCCAATTTCAAATTTTGGTCAAACCAAGCGTATTAAAGTCACATTTTGTGTAATATATCTAGGTGTTAATGGTCATTCCAACAGACACCTATGATAGGTCAACGATCGCCTGAAGATAGTCAATGTGTTAGCATGTACCGCTTTCAAAAATTCTTCGCAACACACATAAACTCACACTCTGTAAAAGAAGGTAAATAAATCTTTGAGTGAAAAGAACAAGTATTTTAGAAACATCGTAAAATGTTTATTTGTTTAATGAAAAGAAATTACAGAGTTAACGATCGTGTACTTTGATATCTAAGCGATGAAATAAAATAATCAGTAATAAATTTCACACTAAGATATTACATTGTAATCATAAATAAATCATGAAATATATAAGTACACTACCTATGCCATATGCAAAAGATGGAATTTATAATTCACTTATCATAAAACTAATAATAGTTGTACTCGGACGTAGCGAAGATTTATTTAAGGTGACATTTTCAGTGCTCTGAGCTCTGTTCAGAATTCCAATTTTTTTGTTTTTTAAATTTCTTACAAACAACTCGTCAGATACAAAATTACTCATAATATACATGTAGCTATTTTAGACCAATAAATTATAGCTGGAAAGGTTTTTTTTGGATAAAAGGTCCAATGTTTAGAAAAACTAGTTTTTCAACTCGCCGACGTTTCGGTAACTTTATTACCTTCTTCAGGGCAATTAAAATTTAGTTTTCAGCGTACTGTATAAAAATACATAAAATGCAAGTAAATGTAGATATAAATTTTGTCAATGGATTTTAAAGCTAGTGATTAAGTATATGTTTATATATAAAAAAATATGTCAATATAATACATATATATATATATATATATATATATATATATATATATATATATATATATATATATATATATATATATATATATATATAAATATATATATATATATGTATATATATATATATATATATATATATATATATATATATATATATATATATATATATATATATATATATATATATATATATATATATATATATATATTTTCATATATTTTTTATGTGATGTTTTTTATTTTTAATAAAAAGTTGTTTGTTATATTTATTTTATTATTTTGAGACTCTTTATTATTTTTACCTCTCCTCTCAGGGTTCGGGCAGGTTCCTGGCGATCAATCTGAAAATATAATGTACAGCCCAATTTCAAATAAAACACACCTTCACAGATTACAAACAAAAGAATTTATTTTCAAAATTTCCGATATGGTTTAGAAAACGTAAATGTCTTAAAATTAAAATGAAATGGCCTTTATTTACGTTCAGATCTGTTATTCTTATAGCTGCTATTAAGTCGTCGAGTACCTAGGATTTATTGTGGTTGTACTTACGGCGATTTCTTGTACTTCACGTTATCGCAATCTCTGTTGAATTACGCTTCTGCTTATTTTGTTGCTCAGTGCTTTTCGATCCTTCCTCCGTGGCAAATTTCAGATTCATCAAAATCAGTAACAATGGCTGCACGGCACAATGGATTTATACTTTCGTAGCACAACACTATATTTATTTAATAATCAGCAAACTTTTATTTAAGGTACGTATTTACCTTTACTAATTTCCTCAAATCACATTTACTATTCTATACAATACTTCTTAGTTGTTGCAACTAGAAATTACTCTTCTGTTCCACTAGGAATTATTTTATGATATTCATAAAATTTAATTTTTTGTTGTTTTAGGTTTAGAAACCCTGTTTTAATAATTTGCGAGCTTGAGTATGGACTTCTTTTGAAAATATAAATTTAAAATTTTTAGGTTAGGAAACTTCTTATAAAATTTCAATGCTCTTCCTTTCAGCTTTCTATCCATACTAAATTTTAAATATGGGCTTTTTATTGGCCTAATCTGACGTTTCTCCAAAAATCATGACACTTGATTTTTTGAAATTTTAAATATGAAAATTTAATTTTCTTTTTTATTTCTTTATTATACCTTATGGCTCTAATTTTATTATTGAATAAAGATATAGAGATGATTAGCTTTATTTTGATATGCCATACTATGACCTTTTGTGAATATTTAGAAAAATTACAATTGCAACAATTTTTAACAAATTCTCTTATATAACTAATTACAATCATCTAAACCACATACCAGAGATTACTTTAATACCTAATGAACAAATCAACACCATAATTGCATGTCTAAATACATTTAAAACATTATTTTACTTTGCCTTTCGTTTTAGGACTTCGTTAAACCTCATTGGCTGGAAACTTTTCAAATACAACAAATTACTTAAAACTAACTGACTGGAAACAATAAATAAATGCTATTCTTCTGACATAGCTATAAAAAGTTCAACAAATGGTTTTTATTTTAGAAAAAACTTCATATTTGTCAAAGTTATGTACCTCCTTGGACATAATTTACACATACACCTTTTAAATGTCTTTACATTTTGATGCTATAGCGTTTTACTAGCTCACAAGGTGAGTCTCTTTCACTTTTGTGAAGTTTTAAAGTTAGACGATGCACTTATTTCGTAGAAATGATTGAAAACTCAGATATCGTAGAGTTTACGCTACCCAAATTATGAAAGTAGTTTATAGCACTTTTTTTCCAGTGTTCATGATTGCTATCATACTTGTAGCTATTCTATGACTAACTTTATTATATTTGTCTTTAACAAAGTTCATAATTTTAATTAATAACAATAAAAATTTTTTTTTTTTTTCCAGGTTATCCAAAGGTTTTGGTACCTAAAATCAATAATGTTCTGGCTCTGGTTGCCATGCTATACACAATAGTCCTTCTGATGCTTATTCTATATAGAAACAATGTTTTGTACCATAACATAATAACATACAGTTCATTTACCACACGGTAGGTGTTTATATCTAGCGTTTAACAACATTTATTACAAATTTTACCTATTTGATATGAATACAGTTAACGTAAGTGTCTCTCATTGAAACTGGGCTCTCATACCGCTCAAATTATCACTTTAATTTAAATTATAGAGTCTTTCTTTGCTTTAGTATTGGCAAAATATCCCTATTACTTTCTTTTTATTATTTAAACATAATTTTATTCTTATGTACTCTGTATATTATACAGGGTGTGGTTTGGTCATCGTTCTATATATATATATATATATATATATATATATATATATATATATATATATATATATATATATATATATAGTTAAATTCGTTTTCCGGGTATACTCCCGCGTAGGTGATAGGCCCCGAGAGGGACCGTGGTTGTCTGAACGACGTTTCGGCAGAATCTCATCTATATACCCGGAAAACGAATTTAACATTCACCACCCGCGAAAACCTGAAAAACAACATATATATATATATATATATATATATATATATACATATATATATATATATATATATATATATATATATATATATATATATATATATATATATATATATATATATACACAATTTTCATATTGATACATATATTTTTATATATAAACATATAATCACAAGCTATAAAACCCATGGACAAAATTTATATCTACATTTACTTGCAATTTTATGTATTTTTATACATTACGCTGAAAACTAAATTCTTAATTACCTTGAAGAAGGTAATAAATTTACCGAAACGTCGGCAAGTCGAAAAACGGTTTTTTAAACATTGACCTCTTACCCAAAAAAACCTTTCCACCATTACTCATAATGTCTATTATTGTAAAACATATTTGTAAGTACCATTTTATATTATTTCTGTACGCATTCTGAGGAATAATATTTTCCAAAAAATCGACCTCCCTAATAACACATTCGAATCATTCCACTAAATTGCGCATAAACATAAAAACTTGTACAAAAATAAACATATATACAGGTAATGTAATCCAACGAAAAGGCCTATATTTTCTTTATTTTTCGAGCTAGAAAAAATTTTTCAAATAAAAGTTGTAGTGAATCAAATGAACTCGTTTAGAATTCCTGCAAGGAATATACAGGTAATCTCATAAAATCGGGACAAAACCAAACTTACATTTTTTTAAATAGAAGACTTTATATTTTTCATTTTTGAAATTTGTGTTTTTTTGTGATTTCAGATATATAGATATCTTGAATCTTATCTTTTACTGTTTTTTATTTATTGCAAATTTTATACTGCCAGCACCTGTCAGGTTATCAACTTAGCCATGAATGAAAAACATTCAATTTGACACTTATGCCTTACAGAATAATTTAATAAATTTAAAAAGCAAACTGTAATAATTTTTATTATAACTACTATTATACACACTACCAAATGAAATATTACCCGTTGATGAGTTCTTGTTATTTTTTATAAATAGTGAAAATATCGTATCGCTCTACTAAACTAAGCGTTTTCACAAATAATATGACACAAAACCACACACTTTGCGTCTTAGATTTTATTAAATTATTTTGTAAGGCTTACATATCAAATTAATTGTTTTTCATCCATGGTGAACCTGATAACCATGTAAATGCTGGTAGTATAAAATTTGCAATAAATCAAAAGGCAGTAAACGATAAGATACAAAATATCTATATATTTGAAATCACAAAAAAATACAGATCAAAAATGAAAAAAATATAGGATATTCCATTTAAAAAATTAAGTTTGGTTTGTCCCACTTTTTATGGGACCACCTGAATATTCTTTGTAGGGGTTCTAAAAGAGCTCATTTAATTCACTGCATTTTTTATTTTAAATATTTTTTGTAACTCGGAAAATAAACAAAATATAGGGGTGGGCTTTTTCATTAGATAACCCTGTACATACCTTTTAAATTATACAGGGTGAGTCAGTTTTTTGTAGACAAACTTTAACAGGAAATAGAACACATGTTTTTAAAAAGAAAAGTTCCTATACATACATATATCGTAGAACGCTTCGTTTCCGAGATACAGGGTGTTGAATATAATTTTTCTATCTCGAATTTTCATTATAACTTATAAACGAATGCTTAGATTTTTTTCATGTTTGAGGGATAATGCCTATTAATTAAAGGATAAAACAAGCGATAAGAATGGTCAAAAACTTGCACAGTGGCGGAGTGGAGGGGGTGCTCAACCCCTTTTTAAACAGAACTTCTACACCAATGACTATTTTTTAAAAAAAATATTATTTTCATTATCTACATACAGTTTAACAAAAATAATGTCCCTTCTTCTATTTCGAAATTCCTGTGCGTTTCCGAGTTATTTTGATTTTTAGTGTTTGATGTGGTACTAAATTAAGTAATTTATTCAGGGTGAGTCAGTTTTTGTAGACAAACTTTAACAGGAGATAGAACACATGTTTTTAAAAAGAAAAGTTCCTATAAACATATGTTGTAGAACGCTTCGTTTCGAGATACAGGGTGTTGAATATAATTTTTTTTTCGAATTTTTTTGAGTATGTATTTGTATGTATTGTATTTGAGTATGGCTTGATATAACAAATATTTATTTTGACTACATTGGAAAGAGATAAAGAATAAGAGATTTCGGCTTTTTAGAATCCTTAACAAACCATATTTAGGTAGGTTTCGTTGAAAGAATTAAATATTTAGCCGATAATTGATAATAAATAAATTACTTAATTTAGTACCACATCATACACTAAAAATCAAAATAACTCGGAAACGCTCAGGAATTTCGAAATAGAAGAAGGGACATTATTTTTGTTAAACTGTATGTAGATAATGAAAATAACAGTTTTTTAAAAAAATAGTCATTGGTGTAGAAGTTCTGTTTAAAAAAAGGGGTTGAGCACCCCCTCCACTCCGCCACTGTGCAAGTTTTTGACCATTCTTATCGCTTGTTTTATGTCCCTTAATTAATAGGCATTATCCCCCAAACATGGAAAAAATCTAAGCATTCGTTTGTAAGTTATAATGAAAATTCGAGAAAAAAAAATTATATTCAACACCCTGTAATTCGGAAACGAAGCGTTCCACGACATATGTTTATAGGAACTTTTCTTTTTAAAAACATGTGTTCTATCTCCTGTTAAAGTTTGTCTACAAAAAACTGACTCGCCCTGTATAAAATCATATAAAATCCCATAAAGAGGGAGAAAATAAATGTATTTTCACAAAACCAATAAAATATTATTTTTGACAGCATGACATTTACCTCATATATTTACCATTAGGTAGTTGCTGTTGACAGTTTGAAGACTGGCCAGGTTTAATTATTATAAAGTTCCATTATTTTAACTACAGACTAGTTCTGTGAAGGAATGAAACTAATAACATTAATTTTCTTGGAATAAGTCGATACCTAAGTATACGTTTTGCATAGGTGTAACAAAATACACTATAACCAATATCTGTGAAATATTATAATAAATGAAGTACGATATCTCTTTGCTGAAGTAAATCGAAATAGTACGAAACGGTATTGAACAAAATGTTTCAGTCGGTTGCTGCCTGATTGCTGCTTTGCCGATATGCATTTAGTTAATTGTTTGAACACTACGTCTACATGTGAGTGCAAACGGCGCCTTAACTTAAAATTTTCACTTTGGTTTATAGCACAATTACCTAAAAAATACAGGCCCTATAAAATGCAATTTATATTTGTCAAAATATTGTCATTTTAGAATGATTGTCTAAAATCCTTATTAAAATTTTGCTTAAAAGTGCGAACGTTGGCTGTGGAACGTTCCAAATAAAAAAATCCCGATTATTAATCTAAAGACATGAGGTCAGGTGAGATGTCGAATATTCAAATGCCCCTCGCCTTCCAACACCTAGGAAAACCGTTCTAATTTCTTCTAATAATTATTTTGAGCACTAATTATAACACTTTACTAGTTTACACCGCCTACCACCTGTTATTTTTTCCGTAGTTGTATGGGATATGATATTAGTTTTAATCTTTGTTATACTTTTTGCTTCTACATTCTGCATTTCTTTTATTTTAGCTAAAATTTTCGGTTTTATTTAAAAGTTCATTTAGACCCCTACAATCCCGTGTCCTCACTGTAGCTGCCCAATCCTCTATCATCCATCACAAATAAGTAAAGATAAGATTTATTCATATTAAAGGTTTTATATATAATATGCCTGCCTTACTAAGGTAGAGGTAAGAGGCCTGCGTTGATTTTTAAAAAGTATTTATATAATTTAATAATAATATAACTAACTTAACTAACTAACTAACATAACTGTAAGGTAGTTCTTGTCTTTTCGACAAATGTATCTCTCTGCAAAATAAAAGTAAAAACCACTGCATACAGTGGTTTTTACTTTTTATTTTAACTTTCACTCTTTTGTGTTATAGTTCTATATTCGTTTGTGTCAGTAGGGGTTGGTGGATTTATGTTATACAATATCTCAATATTGAAGCATGGAACCTTAGCAATATTTAAAAAGCACGACTATCATTACTGATTGCAGGAGTTTTCGCAGAAAAAATTAAAAAAAAAATTAAAAAAAAAAAAAGTTATAAAAATGCGCAGCCTCCAAAGATTCCTTCTAGACTATTAGTAAAATCTTTGCAAACTATGTTTTTGTTCGTAATCAGAAGGAACATTGATCACCCCCGTTTTTTTTGGTTTTCGCAAATATTTGATTTTTTGTAAAGTTATGACCCTTTGAAATTTAAGTTCTTTCTTCATCGTGTAAATTTTCTAAAATCAAAAAAAAAACGGGGTGATAAATTTTCCTTCTGATTACGAACAAAATATAGTTTGCAAAGATTTTTTTCTGCAGAACTTCTTCAATTAGTAATGATAGTCGTGCCTTCAAATATTGCTTGCGTTCCATGCTCCAATACTGAGATATGGTACAACCTAAATCCACCAATCGCCACTGCTTTGTGAATTTGTATTTATACGCACCAACACTGTATAATCTTTTAAATTTTATTAGCTATAAGATAATTGTTTTTTACGACAAATGTATCAATCTGTATATACAGTGGCTTATATTTTTATATTTACTTCTACTATTTTTTGTTATAGTTTATGTAACTGTATATGTGCTGTGTGTATTTGTATTTATATACACCAACTCTAGTATAATGTTTTAAATTTTATTAACTATAAGATAGTTTTGTGCTTTGACCTACTATCTATATATCTATCTATCTATAGAGACTAAGCAGTTGCACTTACCTACTCTACCTTAATCGATACAATACTACTCATGTGTCAGCCTTTTTTAGAAAAATATTTTATCAGAGTAGCGAATGTTTTTTTTTTGCATTTCGATGAGTACAAAACACTATACTATTGTTTTTGACAATTACTATGAGAGAGTTTAGCAGCTTTGCAAATATTTTACAGAATTTAAATTGATTCGTTGTTTTGTTTTAAAATATCAAAATAGATCGTCGTACTAATTTTCCATTCTGACTTGCCATCAGATAATTTCCCAGGATGAGATTATATCAATAATTAATTGTTTCCATGGAATTTATTTACCAAATAAATTTATTAGAAGATGGAAAAATGGGCATAATAAAGAAAAATATGTTCAAGCTGAAAATATTAATGTTGACACTATAATAGCAGATGACCTAGATTACTATTTGTTTTTTTATTACACAGTTTTATTGCGTAATGTATATTAAAAATTGTTTTATAGGGCTATTTAGAAAATTAAAACACACCCAAGATAGAGATCTACATTGTAGAAACAATTAGATTTTTATCTTAAAATTGCTTTATTTTGAAAATCGTCAACTAAATCTATTTTAAATGCATTTTTCACAATAAGTAAATTGTGCTTTGTTGATAACGGGGTCATTTTTTCATTTCCGATTGCAAATTTTCTTTATAAATTTAGCAAAACAAAATGTAAACATGGTCCGTATTTTACTATAACACATGTTTTTTAATAACTAATTATATAATGTGTTCAACGTATTTAAATGTGTATTTTATAATAATGTACTTTCTGGCTGTACTTAATACTTGAAGTTATCTTTGATACCTTTAATGAATTTGCAAATTTTGCCAGTTTTGGTAGTTGCAAATTTTTAAGTAAAGTTAAAAAAGGTATTATATTATTCACAACTTTATTTGATAAGTAAAAAAAAATACTTTCAAACAATAAAAAATTTTAAAAATTCAAGTCTAGGAATTATATATTGCATTTCATAAAATAATGATCAGGTATCGAAATTAAATTAATTAATATGCTTAAAATAAATTATAAAATAAAAAAATCTCAAAGACGTAGAGGGTAGTTTTGTGTGAAAATGCATTTTTCTCAAAAATGGCAGGAAAAAACTTAAAACTGTAAATTATATCATTAAGTCACATACCTAACCTATAATTTGGGTACCGTTATCAAAAAAAACTTCACTATGCTCAGCGTTGCGTTGTGATGCTTTGAATGTATTTCTTCCAGTTACACACTGTTTTGAATACATCATTGAATGGCATATTAAATAAAAAGTTAAGTTTTGCCTAAGTAAAAAGTTATGTGGCAAAAGTTTTCCAAAGTATTTAAAAAATTATACAGCTTTTTCTCACTTGTAACTATTTCTTAAAAATGATACATTAAAGATATATCTTAAATAAAGCAAAATGAGATATTTTCAAAGTTTAAAGTAAATATTATGATGGCCCAGTTACAAAACTGGACTTTTTTTTGTTACAAGAAAATGCATTTGAATTTTGAGGACTCTTAGGTTTCCAATTCCATTTACGATATTTGATAAAACCACCACAATACATACAAGAAGCAAAAAGAACCACCATAGTTTAAGAAGTAGAATATGGGTTGGTATAGATTAGGAACAAAAAGATTAAACATTTTTTTCCTTTATTGACTGTGATAATTTTGGTACTAAAATTTCTCTTGGTTCGTCATTAGTGGTGAATAGTTTAAGAAGAGGAATGTGGGATGGGATAGATTAGGAGCAAAAAGATTGAAAAATACAGATATCCTCTTCCCTTAAGCTGCTCTACACTGATGAGGAATAATAATTTCGAAACAGAGGCGCTCATAGCTGCATCATTGTTTCCTTTTTTGATGTATGTCTCTACATTGTTTTAGTCTTAAATGAAAAACACATTTGAAATAACTTTATCATTATGCTTAACACTGCAGACTTTGATTCATTTATTGACCATCAGGTGCCGACAACGTGACACTACAGGTCATTGACAGGGTAGGTAACAAATATTCGTAAGAAAAAATAAAAAATTTCCAATATTTATAACTTAGCGAAATAATGCACAAAATATTCAGGAATTGGAAAGTATTAGAAATATTGTAAATAAAAACCGGAGAATGAGTATCCGTAGGATAAGTATCCATGGGTATTTCTTAATGTGGCGAACTCTCAAAGACAATGACTGCACTCCTATCTCATACAACAAGTACATAACCTGCAACCATGGGATAATATAAACCGTCTAGTATTTTGCCACTGTATTACCAATCATAACCTAGCCAATTAAAGAGCGTTGTTTGCTGATGAGACATAATTTGCTAGAGATGGGATAAATAATTCCAGAAATGTCCAAATATGGGCTGAGGAAAACCGGCGTGTATTATGAAAGAATAATTCCCAACATACTTTAACGTTTGTTAGTTATCGCTTAATAGGACCACATTACTTTAAAAATTGATAACGGGAGAAGTTTATTTTCTACAAAATGTTTTCCCGGTCTATCTGAACACGCAAATATTAGAGAAAGCACCTCATCATTTTTCTGCAACAGAAGGCAACACTTAAACGCTGTCTATCAAAATAGATTAATGGGTCATGGAAATCCAAATCCATGGCCAGCAAGATCGCTGGATTTTAATCTGGCGGATTGTTTTTTATTCAAACCCATAAAACCATGACATATAAGTAATAATCTTTTAGTTGTTAGGTGTTAAATTTTTGACAGTGTGTCTTTGTGGACCCTCCACTACGTCTATTAACAGTCCTATTGTGGCTCACTCCCTAATTATATTTCACCCAATAAGTTTAGTCTCTAAATGAAACTGATGTTTATTGGGTTAGAGTGTCCAGATCCTCTGGCAGCAATTGTCCACAATCAAATCCTCTCCACAGCGGGAGAGGTGCATAGACGGCACTTGGCGTTTTCCGCTAGACCGAGTTTTGCAGATGATAGTTTAGTCTGCAGTGCCCGGTAGATAGGCCTGTTAGGGTTTAAGGTTTACCCTGTTTAACTCTAAAAATTTCTTAGCTCTTGAATTCAAAGAGTATTTTATAAACGTCTTCGAATGAACTAATCCTGGCAACTCTTGCCAATACTGGAGGGTTTTCCTTTCAGCCCAGGTTGAGATAGCCATCTTAGCAGTACTTGAAGATATGCCAAGTATCGGTTCTGGTCCGATGATTCGTGATACTGTTTCTTCTCTGGTTAGTTGTTAGGAAGGCCATAGGTAATTTTCTGATATGGCAAAGAATATGCTAGGAGGTAGAAGCGTTTTATTTTGAAAATAATTTATAGGATTTTTTTGTTTTGTGAATTTGTTGTTTGTTATTTTTAATGTTGTACTTATTGATGTATTGTATGGTGATAAAAGAATAAATGTAAAATATTTGAAAGTAGTTTTATAATTTAGCAGCAGATTTTGAAAAAAATTATACAGGGAGAATTTTTTATAAGAGCCCTAAATAGCAAATATTTAATCTGTTCTTGGAAATTTCAGTTTTTGATTATGATTTTATATTAATAATTTAGAAATCACAAAATTTGTCGGTATGAAATGTTATAATTCAAATAAGAGAGGTAGACGTATTTTTGTAAATTCATTTTTTACAGATTTTGATCAGAATTTAAAGAAAATGTATACAGGGTGGATTTTTTATAGGAACTCTAAGAATGAAAATTATTTAATCTGGCCACGAAATATATCTTTGATTATGCACGTAAATTGACAATTAGTAATGTACTAAATACGAAAACTTACAGCTATTTCTAACAAACAGACTCACCCTGTATAAACAGTAACTGTGAAATTATGATTTGGTTCTTTGCTGTAGTAAATCGAAAATAGTGCGACAAAGTACTGGGAAAAAATCTTAATTTGTTGCCAGTACCACAGATTTGATCTGTGTCGGTATGATGGACTTTGGCATTAGTTCAGTTTTTCAACATAAATAGACAAGGGGGCGAGTGCAAACGAAGCCTTAAGATGGTATTTTCATCAAATGACCACATAATACTACAAGTTTTTTCTTAAACTTTTTTTTATTCTTGATGGTCAGAAATGAATTTTCTCATTTTTAAATTATATGCAGAATTGAGGTCTGTGAATTGGCACCACAATCATCTGTGGTAATTGCGAAATCTACACAATCATTTAGCACCCATTTAGCACTCTCTGAATATACAAAAGTCAGAGGTGCTAATTGTTTTAATAAAGTTATTAACTATTTTATATTTTTGATGCCAACTTCACACCAGCACGACAACCATCGGTGCTAATTGCGAAACTTATATCTTCATTTAGCACCCATTAAAGCACCCTCTGAATATGCAAAAAAAACAGAGGTGCTAATTGTTTTAACAAAGTTATTATTGTTATTGTAATTTTAGTGCCAACTTCACACCAGCAATACAACCATCGGTGTTAATTGCAAAACTTATACCGTCAATTAACAGCCATTTAGGACCTTCTGAATATGCAAAAGAAAACAGAGGTGCTAATTGATTTAACAAAGTTATTAACAATTTTATAATTTTAGTGCTAACTTCACCTCAGCACTAAACCACATTCAGTGACAATTGCTAATTTTATAATTACCATCATTTAACACCCTCTGAATACGTAAAAAACAGAGGTATTAATTGTTTTAACAAGATCATTAACAATTTTATAATTTTAATATCAATTTCACAGCAGAAATCCCAACCATTGATATTAATTGCGAAATATATACCATCATTTAATACCTTATATGTGCTCTGTAAATGTATGTAATAAAATCGCTTAATTAATTAATTACATACGCATTAAAATTAAAATTCAAAAATCTAAAAGCGAAGTAAGTAAAAGTTATAGTTCATCTAATATTAACTTTTTAAATGCATTTTCGGATAGGCACAATGACCGTATGTAATAAGACATCACTTTTAATTAATTATTGTTGTTATAACGAGTTAATATTGCTGAAAAGGAATACTGTATACACAAAGTGCATACATGCGTTTTTTTATTTTTTGTAATTTAAATTTATTATTTATTACCTGTTACTGATTCTGGTAATTTGACAAACAAAAAATTGTCATGTTTGACATGACTACAAAAGACAATTTTATATCAATGAAATTTTCCCTCAACTTTTTGAGGATAAGAAAAAAACATTCTTTTCGAAAAACCAACCTCTGTATAATCCTTTTAGCACAGACATTTTATTTATAGAACAATTTTTTGTTAATGTAAACAGAAAACTGTCATGCTTGACATTGCTACGAAAGCAAATTTTTTTATCAAAGAAATGTTCCTCTAGTTTCGAGAACGGAATCAGATTATTCCAAAACATTAACTCTTAATCATTTGACATTTAAGTTTCTTTTTTTTAGATTAATATATTTTTTTATGTTTTGGACATTTTTGGATAGGAAAAAAACATTCTTTTCAAAAACTAACCTCCGATCTTGGCACAGAAGTTTAACAATTTTTTAAAATAATTTATAGGACAGTAGCCTAATCCCTAAAGGAAGGTGACAAAAAACATTATAGGATGCCACACATAAATAACTACAGACAATATTTTAATAACTTGTTTAAAACAATTCGCATCTATGTTTTTCATATTCGGAGGTTGCTAAATGCTAAATAATGGAATACGTTTCGCAATTACCACCAATGATTGTGTGTGAAGTTGGGACCAAAATTATGAAATTGTTAATAACCTTGTTCTTTTTATATATTCAGAGGGTGCTGAATGATAGTATAAGTTTCGCAGTTACCACCGACGGTTGTAGTACTGGTGTGAAGTTGGCACTAAAATAAAAAAAATATTAATAACTTTGTTAAAACAATTAGCATCTCTGTTTCTTTTTGCATATTTACAGGGTGCTAAATGGGTGCTAAGTGATAGTATAAGTTTCGCAATGAGCACTAATGGTTGCGGTGCAGGTGTGAAGTTGGCACCAAAAATATAAAAATTTTGATAACTTTGTTAAAAACAATTAGCACCTCTATTTTTTTACATATTCAGAAGGTGCTATATGGGTGCTAAATGATGGTATAAGTTTTGCAATTAGCACCGATGCTTGTGGTGCCAAGTTCACAAACCTGCAGAATAGGTAAATGAAATTACAGGAAAAACTATTCGTTTTTTTTTATGAGTTTAATATACACATTATTTGGTTTTTATTTAGAATCGTGTTATGAAAGCTACTTTTTTGAATTCATAAAAAATATCAATTTATTTCACACTTAATACGTATTTTGTTTGAATAAGGTATTTCCTTTTGTTTTTTGTTATTATGAACTGAACAATGTAAGGTGTCATTAGCACTTCCCTGTCGCCAAGATAGGTTTAAATCGCTGTTAAAATTTTTCTGTTAGTAATAGCGAACAACAAAAACATTAGAATCGTTCTCAATACCATATAGATTTAACATATAAAGTTACAGGCAATACTGATGCATATTTTTTTTAAACTAAGCAAATACGAATATTGTATATACATATATATTTCTTATAATTTTTGTATCTCACGAACAAATATGAAAATATTTCTGTAAGTATCTTATGTTTATTGCTGTATACAATGATTATTTTTGTATTTATATTTGTGTATATCTTGATTCAATAAACATCTTCTAATTCTAATTCTAAATTTTATTCATTTATTTATTTTTTAATTATTATAGATTTTGTAATGTGCCTAATATATATATATATATATATATATATATATATACAGGGTGAGTCTTAAGTGCGT
>JANEYF010002800.1:10000-48438 GCA_029963845.1 Rhamnusium bicolor | reverse complement strand
ATTTAATTCGCTTACCGCACCCAAATTTTCAGAAAATTTTTTTAATCAGGGCGCAGAAAGTGAATTTTTAAAGACGTTTGGTATGAATCTAAAAGTTCGCTTACTTACTAGTTGCTTGTGGTTCTCATCCTTCTTGTTTCCCTAAAAATCCCCTGACTACGCTTACAAATAAGTCCCAAGCTCTGAGTTCCTGTCTGTTGAGTGTTCCTTTAATATCTGCATCGTCAAGCAGTTTTCTAATTTGAGAACCAATAAAAATGCCTTTTTTAAGTTTGGCGTCACTTAATTGGAGAAAAGTATTTAAATCCCTCACCGTCTTTATTCATAGTCTTCACAAAATTGTTCAATAGCCCAAGATTAAAATGAAAGAACATTTTTAAGGTCTACAAAGGGCACATATTTAACATTACTAGTTCCTAATTCAAATTATTTCCTATCCGACCAAATTCTTTTTACATAATAATCCTTTACTGCACGACTGTCCCACAACCAAAGAAAAGAGCAATATTTTGTAAAGCCTCCTTGAAGCCCTACTAATATGGCTGTTACTTTTAAATCCCCACATATTTGCCATTTGTGTTTGTTGTAATCAATTTTATTTAAAATGGTGCTCATACTGTCATAATCCTCTTACATTGTTATTGAATGGGCAATTAGTATGGATGGATTTAAATTTTCATTATGTAGTAATACAGCTTTTAAACTGTATTTGAAGGACTCTATGAATAAGCGCCACTCAAAAGAGGAATACTCTATATTAAGTTCCTGCATTAAACCATCCATATCAATACATGCACATAGTGAATTTTCCATATTAAGAAATGCGGAAAATGTTGCATTTCTTTTTCTAAAAGTCGTAATCTTTGTTTCTTTACCCAGTAAGTTCCACTCCTTAATTCGGAAACAAAGAAGTTCTTTTTGTTGTTTTGACAGCCCTAAGTCACGTACCAAATCATTCAATTCATTTTGAGCAATTAAGTGGCGGTCACCAAATCTTTCTGGCATATACAAAGGGTCGGCACTTTGGTCTGGGCTATCTAAAGAGTCGTTACTATTTCGATTATCTCCCAAAACAATATTTTGCCAATCTAAAGACGCAAATAACACTGGTAAGTCTGATGCATTGTGAGGAATAGGTAAAGGTTGATGGCAAATTTAGATATATGATTTTTTTGTTTTTCGTTTTTGGAATATGTCTCAGTTCTTGTTACATAGAAATAGCAATCATCGAAATGATTGGTGGATTCTCGCCATACTATTGGAGTCGCAAAAGACATGCTTTTCTTTTCCTTTTCTTCTACTGCACTAGTGACACGCTACAACTCACACAACAAATGTGGGGAGCCCATTGCTTGTCTTAATCGCTGACTAAGTCTCCAAAATACAGAAAATACGCTTTTTCACATTTTCAGGCAAGGGCCTCGATTGTGACTTCTCAAGGATTTGTCTACAAATGTAACAAAGCTTTTGCAGCTTCGGCGCGTTTGACTGGATATTTTTGTCGTAACGGAGTTATGTAGAAAGACGAAAATACTTGCTAACAATTGGGCACTTGAAAGGCCAAATTAATACTGATACTGAAAATGTCCCATCTTATTTTAACTTGTTTTTCTAAAATTGCCGATCCATCATCACATTTATTACCTGACAATATAATAGGGTCTATTGTGTTCACACAAAAATGATACGTATTAGAACTTGTTGGATATTAATAGGAAGGTATTAACAATACAAAAACAGTAGCGTGATCTATGTTACAAAAATTGTGTCGGCCAGTGTAATTTTAGCTTGTGTTTCTTTTGCCTTTTACCAATTTTAAATACATTTGCACATTTTCTTATTTTGTAAATAAAAGTTTAATAAAAGCATTTCTTTAGAATTTAGTCTGAGTTGCACTAGAAAATATTGTGCAAATAGGATTTTCTACACACTACGAAATAAAATTTATCTTCATTTAAATTAGTGATTAGATCCGCCCCTCAGAACTGTTCTCAATCAGAGCAGATTTTTGAAATGAATTGCGTCAACATGGGATTACAAAACTTTGCGATTAGGTTTCAAGAAGGGTATAAG
This sequence comes from Rhamnusium bicolor, assembly GCA_029963845.1. Classification (NCBI taxonomy): domain Eukaryota; kingdom Metazoa; phylum Arthropoda; class Insecta; order Coleoptera; family Cerambycidae; genus Rhamnusium; species Rhamnusium bicolor. The sequence continues at coordinate 46,365 of JANEYF010002800.1, read as the reverse complement.
GTACGGTCATTCGTTTAATTTCCGATATTCGATCACTGAAGTGCAGTAACATTGTTCGAATTCGGTATTTGGATGAAAGGCCGATACCTCGTCTAGGTAGGCTGTCAATAGAGACCAACCCGGGAGGCTCGTTAGCCCGTTAGCAGGCGGTGAGGCGAGCCCAAATGGAGGACTTCGGAAGAGACATACACAAGAGGCTTGCCATTTTGCTAGTATGCAGGCGAACGGGCCCAAGCGATGGATTAGTTGGCACTCAAGGCCGTGGTTCGGAGTCCACACTAAACTGTAGATCCCTAGGTAAAAAGGGCCTATTAATTTGATACAATTTTATAATGAATATTTTTTATCCGAAAATCAAAATTTTCTTGTCAAATAATAGTCCTATTTAGACACCGTACAATTTCCGTGTATCCAGGGCCGGCACATATGGTAAGAGACTGTAATAATCATTTATACGGAACAATTCAAATACATACCTCAAGTATCTTAACATTTCATCGAATTTTCCGTATTGTGTTCAAGACATTAGTACAAATTGCAAAGCATAGACGAGACAAGTTACATGAATAATATTGAGAAACATGGATGGTGAAAGCCTGGCAGCTTTACACATACACCGTGTTCCAGGATAGATGTAACATGAGATTATGTAATGGACAAGAAATTTTAGAATTTTGGAATGGCACTTCGTGAATCAATCTGGTGTAAAACTATGATATATCAAAAATGAGTTGTATCAGTTTTATAAGTCAAATTATAAAAATCGTCACTAATAAACTGCCTTCATTTTCAATATATGAAAAAATTCCATCAAAAAAAGTTGCTTAGATTGTCAAATTTTAGAAATATAAATTTACTTTGTTTTAACTGCCCCTTTTTTACCAGTAGTCAGTTTTTTTTTTTCGAAAATTACTACTTTTGCAATAAATAAATAACAAATAAATAACATTTCATAATCTTCTAATTTTAATTTATTTTTTTAATTACATTGTTTTTTCCTTTTTTAATTTAATTTTTATTGTTACATCACTTTTCCTTTTCAATGAACATTGCGTAAATCTACAAATTTTTAATTAATCACTGTTCTGAGATAAATCGTTAAAAAATGTATAATTTATTTTCAAATTGTTTTCTTCGCATGTTATAAAATTTCTATTGTGATTTATTTCAGTGTCCTCTTGCTGATATAAATTATTTTGAAATGTCGACTACTTTTAAAAAACTGTTTGTTATTTTCCTACCAAAGAAAATATATTAATGATTTCCTGTTCCTTAAAATCCATGGCTTCGTCAACACAAATTCAAGCGGACTGATTTTTCACGTCCACGGTGATGTTGTCGACATTGTTGTTATTATTTATTTTTTACTCGCGCCCGTCACCTACGCACAGCTACTGTGCTTTCCTATGGGAAAGACAGGCAGGCTGGTCGGGAAGCCGGTGTCGGGATTCACTGAAACTATCCGGTGTCTAAAGTCTGTTCACATAAACTTTGCAGCGTTAGCCAAAATGCGCACTGATGACTGTTGCAGACGGCAGGCAGATATACACAAGTGCAAAGTTCCAATAGAGGTTAAATCAATTTTCATTGTTTATTTTATTTCATAGGCATTAGTAGTAGTTTGAAGTTTGTAGATTGTGTTTTAATATAAATTGAATTGTGTTTTCGACGACTAATATTAATATGTAAGTATTAAACCTAATTGTTAATGTTAATTCCCTTAATCTAACCTAAAAATAATAATGTGTTATATTTAGGATAGATGGTCGACAAAGGGTCGCCTGCGAGCCCAGGTAAACAGTTTTTTATGTGCTCATATGAATGAACGCGGTATTATATGGTGTATATTTTAATCACTTTTTTACGCAGGTCAGTTCAAAATGCAGTATATTGCTTTATATTAAGATAGAGAGAAACATAACATTGTTTAAAGCAGAAGTATGAAAATTGCGCAGCAAAAATTTCGTCCGCTCTAAAGCAGGTAGAATTTAAAATTGTTTTATTTTCTGACATTATTTCTTGTGGGTACACAAAATAAAAAGTAACGGAAATTTTTAAGACGTTTGGTTTTTCTTACAGCTAAATCGAAATTTTTTATTAAAATAGGATGTTCTTATTTCGGCGTAACCAGTCATTTTAGTTTCTTATTCAAAACTTTAAAGAAAATATGTCAATTTTATTTTTGTTATTTTGTTTCTTTCCACTGCTAACCAATAAAAGGCATATCTTGTATGTACACTCTGTTGAAATATTTTTCCACTGATTCAATAAATCTAGAAGGCATTTATCTTAATTCTAATGCCTTGAAATATTTTTACGCCTGGTAATAAATAAGTAACCCACAATGATATATTTATTACGCCTGGAAACAGGCAATTTACAATACACTCGCTACTTTGCCCATTGTAAATCGGGCTCACTAAGTCAAACCCACCACTGCAAAGTTTAAGTGAACAAACTATAGTCATATTCCAAGTTGTTTCAAACAGATTATATCAGACATGTATTTTCATATTTTCAAAACCACTAAAACCTTATTAAGCCGTATTGGTTTAGGGCGAATGATAGTGGTAGAGGTTAAAACTGATTTATTCAATATGAATAAAAATTAATCGTATAAACAGGAAACTGAAAACTAATAGTAATACAACCCTCTATTTCCCGTTCTCTTGTTTGAGCTAACAGGTTATTAATTTGCAAACAAATAACTAACATCTGTTGATGCAGCAAGATAATCTAGAAGCATATGCCTCTGCAGAACCTTATTGCACTACTACGATCCAACAAATTTCATTATGAAATGTACTATGAAGGTAGCCTTTGTAAGCATTTGTTGGATTTCAGCCAAGTAATATTATCCAATTATATTATAGCAATTATTGATAAAAGCATATTTTTAAGAGATTCGCAAATAACATAAAAATATCAAATCTAAGCTGTCACATCATCGGGAAATTATTTATCAGAAGCGGAAGAAATATGTTATACTATTTGGAAATTGCTTCCCAGACAGTGAAACAGTTGGAAAATACTCTGATGGCAACTTATTTAATTAGGCTCCCGACTGGATATCGATTATGTGGTCCTGTAAGTCAACATAGGTTAATTAAACTGACTTTTACTTCTACCACTTGAGTTTATATGATGCGGAGAGCATTTTGCTTTGATCAAGTGAACTTATCTAGAAAAGTCTACTTGTTTAACGCTTCAATGACCGCTGATCTATTGAGGATAACGTCAAACTGAAGTTGCCACCTAATACTTTATCATTTACGCAGTGGCTCGCCTACATTATTTGTTGAAGGGATCAACAGTCAGAGAATAAAAATTTATTTATCAATAAAACCTACAAACCTAAAATTGCTAGATGCTCGATCTTTCTGGAAGTTTTATGCGAAACATATAGACTAGTTCGATTTGTACATGTGCGTGTTTTATTTAAAAAATAATTTTATTATGGTACATTATAGGTAATTATGACTAAAAATAATGCTACATATTGGACTTTTAGCAAATAGATTTTAACCTCCAGAAACTATCCTTAACTGTCGATTCTTCATTAAATTATAGTGGTATCCTTTGTGTAAAAAAGGCAAGAAACGTTTCTTCTAGATCACAACATTTTAGATAATATGTCCCTTAGCCAGAAAAAATAGTATGTGTCCATGGATTATTGTCGGAATAGGTGTAAATGAACAATTTTTGAGCTGGGTGTTTATATTGATAGGAATCAAACTAAGATTGTGGGTAAATTTTAAAAAAATGAGAAGAGCAAACTATTTTTATTTTCAAAGATTCGTAAAAAATATCATAAGAAAAAGTTGCTCAAAATAAAAAATTATTACTGACTTCAAATTTTAGCATGCTTTGATATTATTACTCTTCGAACTGTAGCAAGGACGACAGGGTATTTAATAATAAATTATCCTTTAGCAACACAACAAATTGTTCTTTATTTCTTGAAAAAAGGTCACATCTAAAAAACTTCGTCAAACAAACATAACCAACTACTACTCCCCAACTTCATTCACTCTTTTTCTCTTTTTAACTGTCAAAACTAAAAACCCGCGAATTTTAAAAATAAAATATATGGGTGTATTCTGATAAGTTAGAATAGTTCGGCTTATCCTGACAAATGATTGCCCTCAATTATGCATACAATTCATAAATAGCATAATAACTATAATAGGTAAATAAATACATAAGACATAATCAAAAGTCAACATGATTACTAGGTGAATATATAAGAACAATAAAATAAGTTTTAACACAAGTTTCATCATAAATTTAAACATAATAAATAAAATGGCATAAAATTATCGTCAAGATAGATACATAATTTTCCAGAATGATTTATTATAAACATAACAACTGTAAAGACAATTCAGGTAAATGCATAAAAGTAAACTAACATTTATTTATAACTATAACCAAGAAATTGATTTCATTTTTGAAAAAGGAACATTTACTTAACCCTCTCATGCATGATGTCCTCATAAGGGGACGTATTAAAAAAATTCATATATTTTTTTTAAATAGTCGTAGATTTCTTCTTTCTCTGTAAAATTATTTTAGGAGCCCAACTAAGTAAGCTTTTACCTACAAGATGATGCAGCTATTACGGAGAGTCATAATTACAGCTGACTTGTTTATAAATTGCAAATAGAGGTTATGCAGCTGTTTACCGAATGTGCCCACTTTATTACCATGTTTTTACTTTCTTATACCTAATATAAGGAAGTATAGTAATCGTGATTTTTTTTTACTTCGAGATTTTGATTGATATATATGTTTTGAACCCTCCTGAATCCATTCTGACTATTTTTCGAATGATGTCTGTCGGTGCGTGTGTGTGGATGTGTGTGTATGGATGTGTGTGTGTGTTTGTGTGTATCCGCGATAACTCAAAAAACTACTAATGGGTAACCAAATTTGGCAATTAAGATTTTCAACAACATTTTCGGTGACACATTAAATTTGGTGAATGTGGTAAAACTAGAAGAGACATGATGAATGAAAGGAGAAAAAATGTACAACTTCGGGAATAAAAATAAAAAAATTTTATTGAATTTCTGGACGAATCTCGACGAGTATAATGAAAAAACATAACTTTATGGAAAACATCTTTCTGCATATCTGTAGTATTGCGATCGCAGCCACAGTTTTTTAAATAAAACTTTCAAATTTTTTACACATATTGTAAAGGCCAAAAACAATGATAAATTCGGTTATGAGCAAAATTGGTTATCTGAAAAGAGGTCCACGGGACCCAAACTTTTTTGTATTTGCCTTTACAAAAAAAATATATTCTTGATGAAAGATTATAAATCATGTCTACTATATCAAGCCAATAAAATATATTTTCCAAGTACTTAAATAAAGCTGATGTAAACTTAAATTTTTACACATTTGACCTCATAAAATGGGTTAAGATAAATATAACAGTTTGACATTTGAAATGTCCAATTTAGTTACAAAAAATGTCAACATCAATAAGAATAAATTATTAAAAAATATAACATGAATTATTATTGACAGTATCGAATGACGCTGAATTAATTATTTAAAAATGTTAATGAAATGCAATTAAAATTTAATTGAGGCAAGTAAAGAATTAAATAGAATGATTTTTTTTAGATCAGGATGATATACCTATACTGGACTAAGGGAAGTTATGTGCTGGCCACATCAGATATTTTTAGTTGTTTTTGAAAAAAAATAAAGGTAGCAAAACTTGTATTTATGTTGTATAATGTCTAATGAAATTTATGTTTTTCCTCCTAAAAAAAAAATGTTAGCAATATCTACAAATATATAAACGTCCCATGGGGGCATAATGCAATAAAGTTTATTTTCATTGATCTTAGTATCCTCAAGTGAGGACATTACTTAAAAGTATCTTAAATAAAAATATTACCAGCATTTCACTTTTTATGGTACCAACAGATTAATTCGTTGTAGATATTTGCTAAAATAGATTCTAAACGACCATTGCCAATAGAACAGAGTAGCACTTCTTCTACTGAGTCAGACTCAGATGAAATTGACATTTTTTACAACAAGAAAAAAATTGCCTTCCAATAAGACTCTCGATCCAATAATTTGGAACGTAGGAAATGACAACCTACATTCTAAAAAGATGCCAGTTTGCAAGAAATCTCAGAGTGAACATCAATTTGATTCGCCAATAGAGTACTTACCATATTTTTTTCTGATGAATTTTTACATAAGATTGTAATCGAAAATAATCTTTATGTACACCAGAATGACAACTTCAATATTATGCTAGAAGAATTGAAAACATTCTTAGGGATAATACTTATGATGATATACACAAAATATCCCAGTTAGATAATATTGTTTATGTGAAGGGGGCTTGAAGATGAATATCATCGCGGATGCAATGATTTGCAACCGGTTCGAAGAAATTCGAAGATATATCCATTTCACAGATACGGAAATTATTGAACAAGAAAATAGTGATGAATTTATTCGAATGCGTCTAGTCCTTGATTATTTGCATATGAAATTTCATCGAGCTGTTGACACTGCAGAATACTAATATGAGTGTTGACATCTGAGAAAGGCCTAAAAAATGGTCATGGAAATTATGCACAAAATGGTATTAAAATTATCAGATGGCTCGATAATAATTTAGTTCATACTATCTCTAACTATGCTGGTGTTGAGCCTAAAGAAGAAGCTAGAATATCCTCACGAAAAAACAAAAGGTACATTAATATTCCAGCCCCTTAAGTGATCACCACCTACTACAATAAGGATATGCGAGATGTCGATTTGATGCATTCTTTGGAAGCCCTCTACAAAAACAACACAAAAAAAGATATGATGGTATGCGAATATTTTTTCATTTTCTGAATGTAACGGTTATAAATTGTTGGATTATATGGCGCTGGAATAATCATGAAAAACTTGATTTATTACATTTCAAAAGCAGGATTGCTACAGCCCTCATACTTCAAGGAGAAGCAATGACTAAGGAAAAAGTGGCATACCTGGTCGATCACGTAGCACAACTCCTACAATGCCATAAAAACCCAGAGTATATGTACCGACAGAAAAATTACTGGATAAGGGAAGACACTATCACAAGAAGCCAAATGAATAAAAATGCTGCTAGGTGTAAGAGATGGGACTGTAAAATCAAAACAAGATACTTATGTAGAAGATGTAAAGTTTCTTTGTGTCCAAAATGCTTTCAAGACTTTCATGTTTGATTTTGGAATAAATATTAAACAGGTTAATTTAAAATTAAGAGATTTTTCTTATTTCGTAATGTCTTCATATGGAGACATTAAAATTACGAGGTTTTTGTTATTGCATAATGTCCTCAAGTAGGGACATTACTTTTTTTTGTAAAATTAAAAAAATTCTTAAATCTACATTTTATTCTCAGCTTCAATTTACCTTAAAAAACTCATAATTTATATGCATTTGCCAATGAATAAAAACATGCATGAGAGGGTTAATTTCAGTTTTAATTTATTTTCAACTATTAATTGAAAAACGTCATTTAAAACGTCAATATTTTTTCCAGAGTATCTGTGGCTATCAAGATATCGTCAATGTAAATACTCGCTTTTCCTTGTGCGACAAGATCGCAAAAAATAAAATTAATATGTCGGCTAAAATTTGCTGGTCAATTCTTTAAACCAAATGGAGATATTCATATTGTCTTGAATGAGTTACGAAAGAAGTATATTTAACTGATTCCGTACCTACAGTAACATGATGAAATACATCTTTCAAGTCTAGGTGAATAATGGCTATTTGTATAACAAAGGAGAAAATGACATTTCATTCCGCGGAAGAAGTAATCATCCAAGGGATGAAATGGCACTTTCCTCCCATGTTATACATATGATTTTTTCTACGATCTCATTATAAAAAACGGGTGAAAGGGAAATCACATTTCTTAAATGTATATTGGCAATATGACTGTTTTAATACTAATTTGAATAATAAGTAAGCCGTGAAATATTAAAATACCAGTTTCAATGGTAGTTGTTATGGTGACAAAATATTATAAATCATAATAAAAATTTACATTTTAGTTATTATATTTCTAAATGGGCCTTTTCACTACTTCTTAAATCTCAAAAAATATGTTTATTTGAAAGCTAACTGATAGATATTCACCTTGTGCAACTCTGTTTGAAATATAAGTCTCCCATTGTTTAATAAAAAAATAAACATTTATTATGTCAATTTGAACACTCATTTGACCTTGAAGCTGAGTGACGTCACACAAACCGGAATCATGTTGGTAGCATTTGCCAGAACGCCTAATACTACTAACATCACACCACAACTGACACATTTTACATTGTTTACGGTTAGTTTTGTGGTTATGTTCTGTGTGTTCATTTACGAATTGTGTTTTGCTTTGTTTCTGCACATTATTGGAAGAAAATGGAGCCAGGATTTTCTAAAGGAAATGCAGAAAATCTGCCGAAAGTTGACTTTATTATGGTGGACGAGTTTTACATGTCAAATTTGGATTATTTATCAGCAGAAGTCAGGAATATTAAAACAAAACGGTTAAGTCATTAGTAATCTTATTTTCGTGTAATTTATTTATAAATATAATGGAACTACCATTATTATAACATGCAACTGTTGCAATAAGTTTGGAACCAATGGTTTTATAGTAACACCAGTTTTCTGAATCTTTTTTTAACTGTAAAATTTCAATAATTTAGCATCAATTTCTAAATACTTTTCTTACATCAAAATGATCTTCACAACAGTAAATGTTTCTGGTTTTCGTCAACTGCTTCTCAACTTTGGCTATTTTGAACCATGCTTTTCGTCTATTTTCATCTGGTGGAACGTAAACGAAAATTTTGATTGGACTGTTCATGTTATTTGTACATGTTGGTACAAAGCACTTTTTAAACATGTTCCACACACAACAATCCAAACTAAAAAGAAACGACTGTCAAAGTCAATTTCTACGTCAACTGTCAAAAAGCAGAGAACCAACTTTGCAATACACCGATGTGTCATGTTCAAGGTCGTAGTCCCTTTGACGTCACTAAGCTGGGTTGCGTGACGTCACGTTAAAGCGCGCGATTTATTTCCGCACTTTTGTTTTTTTTTTCGATAGAAATCGTGCTCAAAAAAAGAAAAAAATACGGCAAGTTTTTTTTATAAAACACTATCACATAAAGCAATAAAAAAAATCTGTGAAAAGGCCCATTGAGCTATATTGTTTAAAATTAATAAAATATTATAACAACACCTTACAACGAAATTACTTGCATAGACGTCTATTTTGGCATTTTAGCAAACTTTGAGATTTCAAGGTAACTATGTTAACTAACTATTAACTTAACTATGTTAAGTAAATAGCTGCTAACTAACTACATAATCCTTTCAACTTGTTTGTGGTACGTTTTATAATCTAACTTTCATATACCTATTCAAGTTCAAGTGTTATTATCGATTTAAAAAAACGTTTTTGTGTTTATTTTGAACTATGGGTTTTTTTATTTGCTCCAGTGTGTGATCATAATAAAAGTGGATGTAAAGTGTTTAATTAGGATACCAAATTAAAAGAATTTTCTTCCTGTCGTATGATTTTACCTTATTTGCAGAAGTCAAATATGTCACTTCTACAACTAGTTTTACTTCCTCACCCCTCAAAGTGAGGAAGATATATATTCGTGAAAAAAATTTTGAAAATTTTTGGAAGAGTCTCGGCGAATTATGTCAATACACAAAATTTCAAACAGAAAAAATTGTCTGTGTGTCTGTGTAGTTCGCGACAGCAGCTACAGTTTTTGAGATAAAGCTTTCAAATTTGGTACACACATTCTAGATGTCAAGGAAGAGTTGAGTAAAATTGATCCCCTGGAACGGGGTCTAGCGGGCCCCAACATTTCTATTTCTAACTTTACAAAAAAATGTATTCGTGATGAAAGATTATAAATCAGATCTGTTATACAAACCCATTATAATATTGTGTTCAAATGTTTAAATAAAGCTGTAAATTAAAATTTTGTAAACATTTTGGCAACACCATAAAATTTGAATTTTGATTGACACCTTAAAATTTGAAATGTCTAAAAAACATATTAGTGATTTTTTTGAAACTCCACCACACATCGAGTTTTACTACGGTGAGGAAGTTCTGATCCCCAAGTAATTGGCAGCGGTTTTTACATTTTATTTTATAGGAATATTATTATACTGATAAAACAGTGAACTAGAAATCATTTTAAATAAAAAAAACCGTAAAGCTAAATATTTTTTTCTGTAGGATATTTATTATATTCCAACAATACAAACACAATCATAGTTATTTTATAAAAAGAAATGAGATTATAAAATATGTCAACAACTTGAGTTTATCCACAAACTAACTGACATATGTAATTTAATTTCCACAGATCGTCATTCCTATTGATAGACACCAAATCAGTTTTTAATATCAATTTATTTAATCAATAACAGTTTTTCTAATGTTTGAACATTGTACATAATCAAACATGTTCTGTGTGTGTGTAAATTAATTATTGGAAGTTCTTAAATATTTCCTGCAAGAGAAAAATAAAATAAAATTCTACGCTGTGTAAAACCCTCGAAAATATCGCCTTTATGGACTTATGCATTAAGGATCAAGTTCCAGTGTGATGTGTAGGCAACTGGTGTACCATGACAATAATATATAGGTTGCATCATTATGACCCGTTATAACTAATAGATTTCATTGGTCATGGTTGACACCACTCATTATATTTTTCCTGTCATCACAGATCGGTAAATTTTAAAGCTAGCTCAAGGTGTTAATTTGTTTGATTTTCTTGAATTAAATTCAGTTTTAATAAGTAACATTTTATTATAAAAAATTACAACTATACACGTTACTACAAATGACATCTTTTTCTGACAATAGATCTTCATGCCCAAACATGTAGTTATGATTTTCTCCAGACGTTTCAGAGATTTAAGGTGCAATTCTGAAAATAATATTATTATTATAAATATATTATAATTTTCTTTGTTTCTTAAATAGACTTTGTGACATAACTACATAACTGTGAAATAAATCAAGCTACTGAAAATAACTCGGCAAATAACTTCCTCGATTTCTGAAAAAAGAATCATCTTTGTATTTTTTTAAGAAAGATTTCAATAATGATCTTCGCAGGACAAGCGTCAAAATAAATGATCTGCAGATTCCGACACTTTGCCAACAATGTATTTTAGTTTGGACATGAGTAATTATTTGGGTTGTTTCCGTGGATGTTTTGTATAATCATGAGCAATTGACATCGTATATTGCTGCAATATAATTTTTCACTGTTTCGTAATACAAATTAAATAAAAGTAATCTAAGAAAAATAAATAATATAATGCCAGTTGACATTAAGTGAATTTTCAATACTCTTGACAAAAATTAAACCTACTATATGGCGATAGTGTTTCTGTATTCCATGATATTGCATAATTGTTTCTTGAGTTATTGCCTTCCTGAACGTTGATAATACACTACTACTTGCTGGTATACCTCTACTGTAATAAATACCATTGGTGTTTCATACGACTTAAAAAAATAATAAAAAAGTATATTTTGAAGCGTTCCAAGTGACAAGGACCCATTAAACAGCACGGAAAACTAAAGGATCTATCATTTGAGAAAACTAAGAAAGGTAACAATAAAGCAACTTTTTAAAATTTCTACTGTCCTTTCGTATTTCTTGAAAACAGCGTAGTACTTATTATAAACAGTATCATCTAATTTAAATGGCCCTATAAAATCAAATCGAAAATTTCCTGGTTTTTGCTTGGAATCATTCTTACAATTTAAATAGATAAACTCAAGACCGGAGCCCTTGGCTTGACAAGCTAATATTTCTCTTGAATTTACTTATTTAAGTTATAGCAAGCAGAAATATGACCTACTTTTATAGTTGCAGACATTTATTTTAGATAATATTATATATGGTAATTTAATTTTGAGTGGAGATAATATAACAAACTTGCTTATTTAAAAAAAAACATTATTAAATTGGGAACTCTTACAGTATTATGATGCAAAGGAATTAACGGTATAGGACACCAGCAGCAACAACAACTCTGCATTAATTTGAGTTATAGCTGGACTCTCTGTTATAAAAATGGAGAGACATAATCAAAAACTGTGAAAGTTGCAGCAGTGATGATAAAAATTTCTCGTCATTTGCATTGTCAAAGTAATTTTATTTCAAATCATTGTCAATAAATCTTGCAAACATTTTAGAGACAGGAAAAGCTATTCATGAACCAGAGCAGAACAAAAAAGTTTTTATTTTCAATGGATGGCACCATTATAAAGTCTAGATAAAGAGAGCCTGCTAGTGAATCCGTAATTCGTTTGAGGATATTGTACGCTTTCTATTACGAAACACATGTATTTAATAGATAAGAGTACAACAAGGGACAAATATTCTTCATCGGTGAGAAAAGTAGCATATAAACTCAGTCTAGATCAGTAACATACCATTGAGAAAGTTTAAAATATGCCGCTGACTGTGTCTTCCCTTGAAATATCTGCTATAAGAGTTCATTATCAATGCATTATTTGGAACAATGTCAAGTATGCCACCAACGCCGCGTCGTCAGGAATATTGAAGCTCATCAAATGCTCTTGCAAAACGAAGTGTGTTTCTAAAATGTGCTTGTGTTCTTCCGTGCAATGATATGCATGTGCACAAACGAGGAATCTCATAAATATAACAACAGTTATACTCTTAAATCACATGCAGATGAAGATGACGATTATGACGCTACTAACTTGTAACACAAGCTTATTTTTATCATACTCTACATGATTTCATTTCTGACACAATTTACTATGTACTCATATACTAAATTCCATCTGAAGTCAGCAATGCTACTACTACTTAATGAATAATGATTAAAGTTGGCAAAAATGAGCCGAGGTCATAGGCGAACGCACCATAATAAGTGTAAAAAAAGAAATTAACTAGTAATAAATACAATAAACAATTTATAACAATGTATGCACAACTTACCCTCTTAACTAGCTTGGGAAAAGATGTCTAAAAATTTTGCAGCATCATGTATGTTTCTATGGTTGTCTCCGAGAGTAATGTTCAACGTGGTGAAAAAATATGCTTATATTTTGAGAACGACCGTAAGCATACTTAAAATAGTCTTTGACTCACTTAACGGATCTGTAGATGCACCATCAGTATCATCGGTGTCTTGCTTTAACACACGTGAGAACTTTTCTCCTTTAGTTTTAAAGATAATTGATTGAAATTTGGGATATCTTATATACATAATAAGCGGCACTTTTTGACATACAAGTGATTTTTTTTTCACTTCTGGTTTCGCCGGAAGTGACACTAACTTTCGATTTTTAAATGGATAACCCTACATATTATTGTATTTTCGAATCTTGTACAATTTTCTTAATCCAACGATACCAAATAAGTGACATTTTAAACGTCAATATTTTTTTACAATTAAATTTTAGTTTTCATTTAAGTGTGCCATGACGGTTCTGATTTATACTAAATGATCCGTGAAATGCTAGAAAAACGTCAATATTTTTTTATAACATAATTTTTAATTTTCCATTTAAATGTGCAATGATGATTCCCATTTATTCTTAATGACCTGTGTAATGGTAGAAAAATTGAAATCCCGTCAAAACTACTAAATTACGTGATTTATGAGCAAATAAAGTTCTTCAAAATGATTTCTGGGGAAAAACTCAATTTTTTTCAAAAGGAACCATATTGGTACCGTGGTACCATTTATTAGTACTATTAATAAGGAGTTTATTCATACGTCTTATTAAAATGTGCGATAAAATTACAGCTAAAAGAAAATAAGAAAATACAATTTTGTTCTAATTACCATGTTATACATAAAGTGGCTATGGAATACAAAAAATGAACACAAAACATTACAGCAGTTGTTCAAAATGCTGTCCATTAATGTCAATGCACTTCTGAACTCACATAGCTATTTCTCGAAGAACGTTCGCCAATTGCTGGGCCGTTATTAATTGCGCGTCTCACTCGTAGCTCCAGGTCTTCACGGGTTGTAACGGCGGTTGCGTAGACAATATTTTTTTAAATGACCCCAAACAAAGAAATCAAGGGGTGTTAAACCATGTGACCTTGGAGGCCACCTCACAGGACCATTCGTCGAAATTACGTTTTCTCCGAATCTCCGTTGAAAGTAATCAATTACTATCTTTGAATTATGGGGAGGGGCGCCTTCTTGTTGGAAATACATTCCCTGTCGTAAATGGAAAGGTAATTCAGCTAAACTGTCCTCAATTTCATTTTGTAGACATCCCAAGTATCTGGCACCAGTCAGGGGTCCTTCAAATATCATTGGACCAATGATTCTACTACCGATTACTACAAGTCAAACATTGACACCGAACTCCACTTGAAAGTTACCGTCCCGAAATAATTTTGATTTTCTTGTGACCAATTTTGTCGGTTAAATAATCCCAAATTTGTAAACCTAGACTCGTCCGAAAATAAAATCATTGTTTGGCTGCACGTTATTATGCAAAATCCAATTGCAATATTCCATCCTACGTTCGTAATCATTTTCGTACAAGTACTGGTGCAATTGGTATTTAAAAGATTTATAGTGGTATTTGTGCATAAATTGGCTTACTGTTTGGTGAGTGATTTCCAATTTAAACCCAATTTGCCTTAAACAAACAGTCTTATTAACATCTAGTCGAACCAAAACATTAATTTCCGTTCCTTCGTCAAGAATGAAATTTTCTTCGGGATCATTGTTGGGCTCACTTCGGAATTGATTTTCAAGACGATTAAAATAAAGCTCGCTTGTCAATGTCTATCAGGATATCGTTCTGCATAAAGAAGTCTAGCCGCAACGGCATTTTTTTGTTAATTATTTATGGGGAATGTATTCCCCATAAATAATGTCCACTTTTTTATCTCTTGTATAAATTTGCAGCATTTTTAACACAATTAACAAGAATTTTAAACAATTTTTTAAGACACAATAAAAACACCGGTAAACCAAGAAATGTTTGACAAGCTAAATATTTCATTGTTTTCAAAGCCACCTTAGTTATTTACTTCTTAACATTTAATTAGAACAAAATTGTATTTTCTTATTTTCCTTTAGCTGTAATTTTGTTTGTATTTTTTCGCACATTTTAATACGAATTTTAATATGAATAAATTCCTTATTAATAGTATTAATTAATGGACCACGGTACCAATATGGTTCCATTTGAAAAAATTTAGTTTTTCCCCAAAAACCATTTTAATGAACTTTATTTGCTCATAAATCACGTATTTAAGTATTTTTGACGGGATTTCAATTTTTCTACCATCACACAGGTCATTTAGAATAAATGGGAACTATCATGGCACATTTAAATGCAAAATTATAAATTACATTATAAAAAATATTGACGTTTGAAATGTTACTTATTTGGATTCAGAAAATTATTCAGAATTCAAAAATGCAATAATATACAGAGTGTTCCATTTAAAAAACGAAAGTTAGTGTCACTTCCGGCGAAACCGGAAGTGAAAAAAAATCACTTGTGTGTCAAAAAGTGCCGCTTACTGTGGATACAGGATATCCTAAATATCAATCAATTATCTACAAAACTAAAGGAGAAAAGGGGGGTGTACCATGATCCTGTTACACCCGGTAGAGTTTAGCAGTCGATTTACTTCGTCCACCATTTGCGCTGACTTCGCTAACGACAACGCACTGTTTTGTAAGTTCTGTATGGCGTCATGTACTCCTTTATAGTTCTTGTGAATAGTTTTTAAAGCTGTTTCAACAGAAACATCTTCGAATTTTGTCTGGCTTTCCTTAATAGCTGCAGCCTCGTCTGGATTGAATTGTAGTATCGCAGCTTTAATTTGTTGTAAAAATTCAGCATAATAACAAGGTGCCTTCAACCATATTCCCCAACGTGTAAAAGTCGGCTGTGGTAGTTCGGGAATAACGGGACACTTGCTGTTAAATGTGCGAAGACGTTTAGGAGATTTAAGGAATACTTTTTGTTCTTGCTATTAATGCATCTACCTCTGGAAAACCTTTTTAAATAGTTCCTGCCACAAGGTGTAAAACATGCACATTACACGTAACATGTACTAACCTACAACCGTGTTCTTGAAGAGAACGGCCTACTAAACGCATTGTGGCGGCACAATCGATCACAAACATCAACATTTGACATTTTGACATGTCAAATATTTCTAACGTCTCCAGCATTACCCGCGTAATTGTTTGGCCAGTACACTCAGTTAGTCTTTTGCTAGCTATTAACAGTGGAAATGTTGGTTTAAGAGGTTCCAGTACACTTACTATAACATTTACAATACAATTTTTTGTACAATCTGTCGTCTCGTCAACACAACCAGAACCGTGTATTTTTTAGTACACATTTGATCTTATTTACAATGTCTTCGCTTACAATTGACACATAGTTACGCAATATTGTGCGACTTGGTAACGTCACCTTGGGATTGTATTTATTCCAAATTCCGCCCATGATTTGCGGATCGAAATGCCAACTCTAATAATGATAATGTAACTACAATAATTTGTATTGCCCTAACAAAAGTGTCCAATAAACGATATTTGAGAAGATAAAAATACTTTTTCTTTCTGTTCCAAATTCTTTTTTTTCGCTGAATTCTCCCTATTTGTCTCAAACCAGAAATGATACATTCTCGCTGATTTTTCTTTTTTAATAATAAATTAAATTAACCTACATTTATAGCTATTTATGTAGTATAAAATAAGGCAAATTATTTCACATTAAATATTTCTGCTGATACAAATAAATGTCAAGGTATCATCACTGCTGCAATTAACAATTTCTAAACATATATCCCGTAATTTCTATGATAGAGAAGTTTGCCATAGCTCAAATTAAAACAAATTAAATGCTAAGTAATTATTTTTATCAAAAGATAATTCAAACTTGAAATTAATTTACAATAAGGAGCAAAAAAAAAGTTGATCCCTTGAATATTTCTGCAGATACCAAGATAATTTCAAATTTTTAACCACTTTGCTTTATTGAGAACTCATACGATACTTTATATAAAATACAGCATTATGAAAATAAAGGACGTTATGCCCAAAAACATCGAGTAGCATAATGAATAGATAAATTGTTCCCCTCTCCTCCCCCTCCGCAGAAGAAGCGGAAGAGGTAACATGTGTTTAAGTAGTCAGTTAAAAAATAAATAAGCCGCAGTGTCGTCTTAGAAAGTTCACATGGAAAACCAGTTGCCCTTGACTAACAATAATTCCATGTGATTTTTTTTAGGAATGGCAGGTATTCATTTTATGGAAGCTGCGGGCCAAAGAAACATGATACGTAAAAAAGTTTTATGAAATAAGAACAAAGCGTTTCGAATAGAATTCCATACCTAATGTATGGAATTCAATTCCGAAACAGGTTTCATATATCATCATACGTAATGAAAATTTGATAAGATGTTGCTATATATTTGATTTGTTTAATAGTCTTAAATTAAATACAACAATTTAGTTATAAAATATAAAAGAATCCAGAATTTAGTATATCGATTTCCATGTTTGGCATTTACTGTTTCATATTTCACGTTTCTTTCGTGTACCGCTTACCTAAAATTTATGTATATGTCAATCTGAAAAATTTCAACCTGCTTATCTAATTGAGTTAAGGAAGTATTTAGTTTTGTTTTTTTATTAATATTTAAAAAATCAAACGGTAAGATATTTAAAATTTGTGATCTGAGAATTAGTCTACTAGTTTTTGATGATGCAAGAGTGCGAGTGGTTTCAGTCTCTTTTTTTTTTTGATCTTAGAAAAACATAATTTTGTTGATGGTACTCTCTCAAATTGTGTGTTTCGGTGCTGCACGCGAATAACAAAATGGCCGCAACTCTTTCGTATTTGTCTAAGTAATCATCCGTTGTATTAAAAAATATTTTATGCAAAAAACGTTTCACATTCAATACTCAAAAAAAGTCATTACTACATACTTTTATGTAGGACCTACAATTTTTTCAAAGAGTTTGCGTTTAAGGGGTTTATATAATATTTGCAGAATATTTCTTCTGAAAAGATTAATGGTTAAGAAATCCTCTCATAATTTGCTTTATTTTTGCTAGAATCACTACGAACAATTGGCCAAGAAAATAATGCTGCAACACCTACAGATTTTGATGATTCTGAAGAGCATGAAGGAAAAAGTTGGGATAGTAGCACACCTACCACAAATCGAGAAATCGAGAAAAATGCGCCGCAGGTATTTCTCAAGGTCAAATGCTCTAAAATGAAAAATTAAAAATTCGAATTGTAAAAACATTTTCTTTGAAAAATAGGTTTCGTCGAAAAAATTCCCATTTTTTAACGTAACTAGATAAAACAAGTAACAGCCATTTACAAAGACAGTCGTTACCTGAGCGTTTTAAGTCCCAGCTCCAATATCAAAATTATTAATTAATTTTTATATTTTAACTTTGTTTATGGCGAAGAATATCATGTATCATGTTTACACTAGTTTTATTCTAATGTACCAACATTTCAATATATATTTTATATATTTAAACTGTTAGCAAATTAACGCCCCTTGTGCTCAGCGTCCGGGACTGCCGCCCAAGTCGTCCGCCTTTTTTCGCCGGGCCTGATAACCACACTTTGTAGTACAAATTTGAACATCGAAATTGAGCCGGCCACTTTCTCTTTTGCAAATTTTTGCAAGTTTACGTTGCAAATAACCTAATAATTTGTAGTTTAATTTTACTACAATTTCTTCTTGAAATTTAGTACAATTTGTTTATGTCCCTATTTGTACTGTAATTTATAGTAAAAGTCCATAAAATTGTAGTATTTATGACAACACTTTTTCCGTGTACAAGCAATATTTTCCAGAATAATCAAACCATACCTTAGGTCAATCTTTCCAAAGCGCTGGGTTAAATCCACTTTAGGTGTGCGTGTCGAATTTAACTCTTGAAGAAGGTTGAAGCAGTCTTTGGGCCAAGATATTTCGCAAATGAAATACAATTGACGTGTACAATTTACATCATTCCACTTAAGTTTGCCATCAGTCATTCTGAGTTCTACACATTTTTCATCATAATCTTTAGCATCTTCAGGCTCCCCTGGAGACCAGTTCGTGTATACCATTGGTCTCCCAGTAGACATCCATATCCACTGAGTTCCATTTGGCAACCTTAATCCTGATGTCCAAAAGTGATCATTAGACACACCTAAAATTATTAAGTACCATGTTAATAATTTGAAGAACTGCCACCCCAAATTCTTAGAAATCAAAAATGATAAAAACGTATGGTAAGAGGCGATTTGCACTTGAACAGAAATATAATGCTAAGTATTTGCTTATTTATATTGAAGGATTTTCACATTTACATTGAAAACTATTATAATTTATGTTCGCCTTGATTTCATTCAATCCAGTAATTTTTAACAAACGTAACGTTTGTTATTTTTCAAATGTTAGGAATTTGTTTCAACAACGGTTCATGCTTGATTGATATTATCTTCATTTATAAAGTTGACGGAGTCAACAGAGTTATATTATATTTGCATTTTTGTAAAATATATTTCTTGAAATATTCAATGTAAAAGGTAATAACAATATCAATAAACAACACTAACATTATAAAATGCCTGCACAATGTATACTTAATTCTACGTTACAATTATCGAAACATGTTTTTAAAGTAAATATCAAGATCATATGAAATAAGTCATAACGGAATAATCATAGAACTTTTTTTGGCTTGAATGTATTTTTTTGTGCAATATCACGATATATCGGGAGCATCACTCCCGTCTTTTAAAACCAAAACATGGTATTTTACCGTAGTTTTTTTTGTGTACAAAAAATCGGTTAGGATGATAATTGATTTATTTACACTGGACATCATCTCGAATAGGTCATTTAAATTTGCATAATTGAAGAATATACATTACGTTCATAGGGGGAATAATAAAAAATTACCAACTAAAAAAATAAATAAGTAGCAGATGGTCGTCTTTTATTTGTTATACAGTACACTATCAAAAAATATAATTAGTTGGTCAAGTTTAAAAAATAAGGGTACCGCCCTCTCCTAATAACTACAGTAAGAAAACCTTTAGAAATTTGGAGGAAGCTAGTGAACTATATTCAGCTCACTGGAATTATGTCACTAGAGACAATACAATTTATACAGAGCAAACTTGACTTGTATTATGAGCCGGGACAGTTTAAATACAGTAGAGGTGCAACGCAACAGAAATCATTAAAAAACTGCAAATTCTGATAACAATGTGACCATTGGTAAGAATGTAGCTAGTTTATGATTATACAATGAAAATAAGATGGGGTCCAAAGGGATCGAAGATGGCAGCTATAATTCGAAACGACTATAAGTGTTTTGTTTTGATTTTTACACATCATACAATAAAAAAAAAAAAAAAAAAAAAAAAAAAAAAAAAAAAAAAAAAAAAAAAAAAAAAAAAAAAAAAAAAAAAAAAAAAAAAAAAAGAAAAAAGAAAAAAAAAAAAAAAAAAAAAAAAAAAAAAAAAAGGGGAGGGAAAAAAAAAAAAAAAGGGGGGGGGGAGGAGAAAGGAAAAAAAAGAAAAAAAAGAGAAAAAAAGGGGGGAGAGGGGGGGGGGGGGGGGGGGGGGGGGGGGGGGGGGGGGGGGGGGGGGGGGGGGGGGGGGGGGGGGGGGGGGGGGGAGGGGGGGAAAAAAACACCAAAAAAAAAAAAAAAGAGAGAAAAAGGGGGAAAAAAGGAAAAAGGGGGGTTTTGGTTAAAAGGGGGGGGGGGGGGGGGGGGGGGGGGGGGGGGGGGGGGGGGGGGGGGGGGGGGGGGGGGGGGGGGGGGGGGGGGGGGGGGGGGGGGGGGGGGGGGGGAGAGGGGGGGGGGGGGGGGGGGGAAAAAGGGGGGAAGAGCGTGGGGGGGGGGGGGGGAGGGGGGGGGAAAAAAAAAAAAGGGGGAGGGGGGGGGGGGGGGGGGGGGGGGGCAAAAAAAAGAGGAAAAAAAAAAAGGGGGGAAAAAAAAATATAAGGGGGGGGAAGAAAGAGAGGGGGGGGGGGGGGAATAAAAGGGGGGGGAGGAAAAGGGGGAACCCCCGGGGGGGGGGGAAGAAGGGGGAAAAAAAAAAAAAACACCCCGGGGGGGGGGGGGGGAAAAAAAAAAAAAGGAAAAGGAAAACAAACGGGGTGGGGGGGGGGGGAGGGGAGGGGTTGTTGGGGGGGGGGGAAAGGGAATTTTTAAAAAAAAAGGAGGAGAAAAAATTTGGGGGGGGATGGGGGAAAAAAAACCGGGGGGGGGGGGGGAAAACCCTAAGAAAAAAGGGGGGGTTTTTTTTGGGGGGGGCTTAGGACTTAACACTAAGATACATTTAGATGGGGTTGGGAAGGGGTACACCATTCTATAAGCGAGTTAGAGTTTGGTATCCATTTATATGTTTTTGAGTTTCTCAAAATTTTCAAGTCAATACTTTATACAAAATAGGCTAAGAATCAAAATAGCTGCATTCTTGTCGCGTATTATGGATAAACTGCAAGAAAACAATGAAGATGGTAACCTCAATATATCTTCTTATTAACAGAAAACATTTCGTATTTATTAATATCTAAATCATACAAAATATTACAAAATTTGAGCATTGCTTTTTAAAACATATCTTTTTAAAAATAGCTGCCGAGGCCACGCCATTTTTCACATTCGTTCTCACAGATGCACAATAGTGGGCAAAACAAGCCTACACTTTTGCAGTCATATCTACCCGTTGTTACAGATTTTGCACATACATTTGATTAACTCTTTATATGAATAAAATATTTCTAGCAAGTCCAACCATTCCATCTGCCATGATAAAACATTCAACCACCATCACTATTCGGTTGGAGATAATGCACATATGGTGCGTTCGTTTGTTTGTCCCCAAGTATATGCAGCTTAGAAAGCACTACGTAATACATGTTGTTACAATGCAGGGTGCGGTGGCAGACTTTCAAGCGAACTATTTTTGGTCATGAAAAATTCTTGTTTTGCATTATTACACTTGTATTGTTTTTGGTTGAACAGTACAAGTAATCTACGTATCTTTCAATGCTGTCTAAAATTCTCGAATGAATGGAAATTTGCTGAAATGATATGAATGAAAATATAGCAATAGCTTCTTTAAAGAGCATCCATGTTTCCCCAAAGTTGATTTTTTGTTTCCTGTGAAACTAAGATTGCTATCACAGCATATGAAAGCATGAATTCCTGGTAAAGCACTCTCTGGCAAAAGCCTTTTTTCTTTTCAATTGCTGCAGCTATAGCGTGAACTGGAATAAATCTGTAATTCTTTTCTGTTCCAAATGCAACCAAACTGTATCCAGACTAAGCACAGGGAACACTGACTATTCCAGGACTGACGTAGGCTGATGTATATACATATTACCATTTGTGAATATAGGCGCAGAGACAAGCAAAACTAATATATCTACACTAATAACAAAATACATACCTTTATTCGGGTAAGTGAGGAAGGTCCAATAATGTGTGAGCATACACGGACGTTACTAATATTCGTTATGCATTAAGTGCCGTCAAATTCAATCTCTGTGGCCTATCTTTTGTTTAATATTTGTCATTTCTTTTTAAAACATGTCGCGCTTTGGGAATCCACCAAATCGGCGGGGAGCTCCACACCATTCAAATTTTTCGAGATCACATCCTTTTAGTCATTTTTTTTAAACATGTTCAGCAGGACTTTTATTTTTTGATAATTTCGTTAAGCTCGGTTCGACTTCACTAATTATTGATAATGCTTCTGAAAACCGCAATGATTTATCTTCTAATTTAGTAGTGGCGGCAACTAATATTTTAAAATGTGTGGCTATATCACATATATCTTTTTGAGTGTTAGACTGTTGGAAAGCCCGCTGATTGTGTCTTGTAGCCCTCGACTCAGTGGATTTTAAATTTAAAACAAATGTCTTCACATATTGAAAATATTC
Organism: Rhamnusium bicolor; assembly: GCA_029963845.1. Lineage (NCBI taxonomy): Eukaryota > Metazoa > Arthropoda > Insecta > Coleoptera > Cerambycidae > Rhamnusium > Rhamnusium bicolor. Next base: position 23,341 of record JANEYF010002800.1, on the reverse strand, counting down.
TGCAAAATACAAAACGATTTGTATTCAGGTATACCACTGAGTACGAATAGGCTGGGGAGGCAATGTTATATTAGGAAAACGCTTCTTAAACTCTTGTTTTCGTGACCCTGATTTGACAAATATATTTTAAAACAAATTAGTTATCCTCTTCTTGGTAAAAGTTTAAAATATGAAAGGAAATGAAATATAATAACTCTAAAAATGTTTGCTAATTATTATTTTCTAATTATTACAAAAACTTATCACAAATAAGTATAACATATATCTCTTTAAATGATTATTTTCCCGGCTATTTGCCAAAATGCTGAAACTTGGATTATAAGAAAGATACGATGCACATTATGTTCAGTACGACTGACTCAATAATGTTGTTTTTAATTCTAACTACTCTCTTCAGTAAAACCAAAAATAAATAAAACAAAAGTACGCACCATTTAAATAATCACTTCAAAACTTTAGACACGTATCTCTGGATGTTGTAAAGTTTTGAAATGATTGTTCAACTAGTGAGTACTTTTGTTTTATTTATTTTGGTTTCACTGCAGAGAGTAGTTAGAATTAAAAACATTATTAGTACTGAACATAATGTGCATATTATCTTTTTTATAATCCAAGTTTCAGCGGTTTGACAAATAGACGGGAAAATAATTGTTTAAAAAGGTATATGTTAGGTAGGTGTTATACTTATCTGTGATAAGTTTTTGTAAAAGTTAGAAAATAATAATTAGCAAAAATTTTTATTGTTATTATATTTCATTTCGTTACAAATATATTCTTTGCGCTCCAAACCAAAGAGTCGACGATTGGAAATTGTTTATGAATTTCCTCGGCCAGCAAATTTAGTGTGTGTGCTAAGCACGTAATGTACATCATGTTGTGATACGTTTGTTTTAAACTACTTGCAGCTTTTCGCATGCATATAAGTCGCACGATCATGTGCCAACATGATGACTCTATCGCTTTTTTGCACCCACACAAAATAATGCATTTTTCACTAGAATTTCTATTTCGCTTGCTGTAGCCCTCAAACACGTTTACGGGTAATTATTATTAGAGGAGTAGCACTTTTAATATTTAAAATCCATACTAAAATATTGACAACTACATTTCCCGCAATAATCCATGGATTCATCCACCGACGCCCACAAAAATTTATTTATTACGTCCTCTCTAATAATTCGCCAAGATTCCAAAAAATGTTGCAAGCACAAAACATTACATACAAATCGAAAAAAAATTCTCAATTTATGATTACACCACTAATATTTTGCCAATGCAAAATCGATTTTACGTGTCATTCGCTATCGAGATGTGTACGAAATAAATAACTTCAATTATAAATAATACAGAATGTACGTGTCCCATCAGTTCTCAGGTCATTATAATTTTCAACTAATGTTTGTAGTTGTTATATACGGCAATGAATGTTCCATTTTGCTATGAACCACTTCGCACAAACCGATAACAATTTTCCAGCAATCGATGTAGAACTAACGGACATCGGCAAAGAGCGCTTATTACATACATTGTTTCCATAAGAGTTATCCCATTTCCGCAGTGAATGTGTGACCTTGCCTTCCGACATTCATTGGCGTTGACAAAGCGGTCGATTTATTGATGTTGTAACGTGGTTAATAAAATTATTTTCAGTGTCTGTCCTGGAAAATATTTGTAATTCCCTGTCCCTAAATTCCAGACCTTTTGTTGACAAAGTAAAGAAATAGGTAATTGTTAAAACTAATACATCGGTATCTACAGTGCATATAACAATATCTTTGAAGCCGTTTTCTACCACGTCATGAAGATGTAGTATTATGTTACCACCAAATAGGGAACTTTGGGCAGCAATATTTCCTTTAACTCGCAGTGGTTACAACCTGTATATTTGTGATAGCTAATGTTCCTCCTCAATAAATCTTGCCAATTTCTAGGTAAAATCACTTGTGAAAGCACTTGTCTCTTGGTTCCCTCTTTTGTTTAGTTTCACTTTTATTACTTAGTGTAATATATCTATCCCATTCCCAAATCAAATTAATTTTTCAACTACCAAAATCTTCAATGTCTTCACAAATGTGAGAGTGAAATGTGTTCATGTAATAAGTATCAAATGTCGTTGAGGAGTGTGGCTAGGTCAACTTTATTGCTAGGTGGAAACTTCCCATTACTGGAAAATGCGTGCTGAAATGGTTGATTTTCCTGTTTGAAAAAATTCCCAATATAAGAGCTTGGAAAACACCTAGACATCTAGTTTTAAAGTCTTCAGTGTTGTTCTTTTTGAAAGGTTGAAATATTGTTGAAGAATATTTGACTAGTCGTTCCTCAATGAAACCGTGGAAAAGCAAAACCCAAATATTTTATAAAAAAAAAAAAAATCCTGAAATTGCGATAAGAACGCCCCCTTGTACAAAGAAGACCAGCTACATATCCTCCAATACTAATTCATAGCCTATTTTTGACATGAAAAATGGAATCCTTGACCTCACAAACATATAAATCGATACCAAACTCTCTTTTGTATGATGTTTAAAAAAAGTTGTAACAAAATTTCAACACGCGCGGCTTTTTTTAATGATAGCCCCCATCTTTGATTCCCATTACATTGGACGATGCCTCCCCATCTTATTTTCATTATATAACCATAAAATATATTCCTACCAATGGTGATATTCTCATCAAAATTTGCAACACTTATTAATTTGTTTATTTATTTATTTATTTATTTATTTATTTATTTATTTATTTATTTATTTATTTATCTATTTAGTTATCTATTTATTTATTTATTTATTTATTTATTTATTTATTCATTTATTTATTTATTTATACACTGTTCTACAGGTAAAACCTCAACTACAGAACAGGAGGGTAAGAGAACTAGAAAATAAGTGAGAAAAAAAATACATAATTATTTTATAACTCAATGGAATGTGGGTTACCAGGGCCGGCCCGATGGGCAGGTGAGCCAGGCGGTCGCCTGAGGCGCTGAATCTTGGGGGCGCTGACTTGCCGCAAGTCGGTTGTAGTTTCTGAATAATTAAATTTAAATTTTAATCAAAAGCACGCACTCCAAATAAGTCCGCACCTGCCCGCCTATCGGTAAGCGTGCTGTATGATAACAAAAAATCAAAGTGATACCGGCCGGCGGAGTACAAAGTGTTGGCGTGGCTATGATGTTTACGTTTTATCGTTTTATAGAGCGCCGACTGCCGGTCTTCTTTGACCGAGTTCTGAATTTTCTGTATTTAATTTTATTATTTATTCTCTAACTAAAAACAAAGAATAAACTACTCTTTGCTAAAGAAGCGAATTGTTGAAATCAGTCTATTATATTAATATTATTACTATAACAGTATAGTACGGTACGCGTTTAAGTTTGTACTAGCTTTCTTCCGACTTTGTATATTAGTTATTAAAAACTAAATTTGCGTTGTGTACTGTGTTTGTTGACGTTATAAAATTGAGAAATTTGTTTGTCAATTATATGGCTTGAAAAAATACTTGTGATCTAAATGAGGCTCGCTTTCTACTTTTCAATAAGATTTTCGCATTCGAAGACACCAACGACCCTTTCAACATTGCCACGAAATACGTCGATGGTTCCAATTTACCGCCATGCAAGACATAATTGAAAAAACAAATACAAAGGGCTGCGTATATATCGAACATTTGGAGTCATGCTGATGAAAAAGTGCCCACTGCAATGATTCCAGAGGAAAACGGTTGGCAGTTGATCGATGGCCGATATGATTTCAGTTGGTACTAAGACGATCAGCTACCTAATTTTATTTCTGACGTTTTGATTCAACCGGATGATACACCTGCAGGTAATTTTTGCCAATCGACTCGCAAATGTGATTCAAAACCTTACTTATTAATGTAATGTATTGCTTAACGCTAAATTTTTGATTTGTACACAGATTCGGAATCAACTACCACTGATGACCCGCGGATGTAGTGGGTGCAATCGCGTTTTATTCTGATGACGATAGTGGCGAAGAACACGACGACGGCAATGATTCTGACGATGTAGAGAGTTTTTTTTTTCAATGAATCAATGATTCTTTTTTTCTGTGTTATAAAATAATTAAAATTATATTTTCTTGTATGAAATAACTGATATCTATATAATAACTGATATATAACAAAAACAATTATTAAGAATCAATTGAAATTATTTTTTTATATAAAGTGAATGATATGTATTGAGAAAAGGCGTACTAATGCGCGCAGTTGCCGTTCTCACATCTATCGACTGCTGACTGACGTGGTTCTATCATAAATGAGTCTGACTGTCTCCTTTATTAACTTAGTTTTAATTAATGTTTTGGAGAATTTCAGCTTTGAGAAATCACTTTGACACACGTCATTTTTTTGACAGGTATGAAGTAGCGCTGACGCCACGTGTCCCCATATTTTGCTGTCTGACTGTTGGATTCTTGTTTTATATTATATTTGCTCGTTCTCTATAAATTTTGAGCTTTGAGAAATCAGTTTAGAGACGTTAATTAATATTACACCTTTGCGAGCGTCCCAGCGCCAGGTGTCCCGGTACCGGAAGTGCTGACTCTACAGTTATTTTCCATCACTAAAAAGTAACCTAATCTCAAAAAATTAGCTTTGAGAAAACTCTTGCACATTTTGGACGCCAGCTCTTGGACTAATAGTTTAGTATATAAATTGTATTGCAAAGAAAGATAATTTTAGTAGTTCTATTACATACCAAATTCATAAAGTGTTTGTTGTAAGAAGTCGTTTTCTTCTTGTGATGCTACACTCAGCAGATGCATTCCATGATATCTGCAGAATTGTTCTCCATGTTACCCTAATAAAATAAAAAAAATAGAATCGTTGAAAGGTTAATCCTATGTGAGTTATTCATAATGGAAATTAAAAAAAGGTCTGTTTTTCACAATTTCCTGAATTAGGACTTATTTCACTATTGTTGTCTGATGTGAAATAAACCGGTAGCATAAATAAAGAATTTTTAAAGACCTTTCTTCATTTCCAATAAAAAAATTAGAATTTTTTTTTGTATTGGAATAATTATTATTAACAGGTTGAGTGCCAAGTGGCCGCGTGAGACAAATGTGGACTCTCAAGCACTTGTGTGACATTTGGCTGCGTAAGTCGACTATGGTCTCACGTAACTGTGTAAAACAAATGGGATCATATAATGCATGGCCTGTCGGTCCTAAAACGTTATTTGGCCTGTGCACTGGCGAGACCAGAGTGTCACCACGCGGCCGAGAAATTAATTTTAAATATTAAATTTTTTAAAACAGGCAAATGATAAATTTAATACTTTTATTTGTTAAAAAGTTGTATAACAAATATAAAAAAATAAAATAAACGACTCACATAACAAATATAAAAAATTAAATAAGCTTGATTCTTACAAAATCAATATAAATGATTCACTTGGTCGTTTCATGGACAACAAAAAAACAATGTAAACAAAAGTGTTTTCCACAAGCTTCGCATTTATTAGTGTCAGCACTCTCTGACATGTTAGAACATGAAGAATCTGCAGAATTGTTCTCCATGTTCCTTTTAGGAAAAATAGAAATCGTTGAAAGGTTAATCCTATGTGAGTTATTCATAATGGAAATTAAAAAAGGTCTGTTTTTCACAATTTCCTGAATTAGGACTTATTTCACTATTTGTTGTCTGATGTGAAATAAACCGGTTTAGCATAAATAAAGAATAGACCTTTCTTCATTTCCAAAAAAATTAGATTTTTTTTTTATGTTGGAACTAATTATTATTAAAAGAAAACACACATTATGAAATCAAAGTGCTAAATGTAATTTAAGTTTATCGAAACATCCAACATACGAGAAGACTAGTAACAATTTCTTTATAAAAAAGAGCAGTTTCCTGATCTGCAGTTCCCTGATTTGCGTCATGGAGCTCCAACCATAAGGAAAGATTTCTTAATGCTCGACTGAATAATCATATCATCTTAGAGAGTTTTAATTTAATCAGTATTTATTTATTTATTGTTGGGATATCCAGATATAAAATATGAGGTAAAAAAAAAGCAACCTAGAGTTTGTATTTATAGATTATTCTTTTGTACAAATGAAGAGTTTATTTCCACAAAAATATTATGATCATGTAAATTTTTGCACATTTTTAAGTCTAAAAAGTTTCTCACCAAGAAAAATAAAATAAACTTTTTGATTTTTTTGACACCGTTTATTTCATTTTCCCTCCAAGTGAAAATAAATGTAGGTACAATTATGGATGTAAATTTTCTATCTATGTTATCCAAACTCATTTGTATTTGTTAATAGATATACATAAGATATACAGTGCGTTTGAAAAGAATGAAAAACTCCTCCTACAGCCGTTATCTTTAAGTTTTTGCAAAATATTTCCAAGAGAAGTTATTTTGACTGATCATTCTGACATCACATATTTCAAAATCTGTGCCCTCAGGTGACTGGTGACGTCATGTTCATTTTTTAAATGGTTACTCATGTTTTAGACGGTGGTTTTAAAAAGTACACGATTATTAGAAATCAACCATTGCAAATGGTTAACATGTTCTAGAAAATGAAGATAAAAATTTTAAATATATTCCGATGTGTGAAAAAACTTTACAGTATATGGTGTTTCGTGGAAAACCACATCACCTTTAACTTCATATAAAAAATTCCAGCCCACTTTTGTGAGACTCTAACTAGAGATCTAGGAGTTAAAATATCACTCATGCCGTTTCACGTGTACCTAGTAAAATCCCAATCAGAGATCGACGGCTTAAGATCTTACTGATACTAAGTAAACTATAATCAAACTGAGATGAAATTCTAACCAGAGATCGAGGACTTAGAATCTTTACGTCAACAACAAATAATGACAACCGCATATTTCCGATGCTCGTTGTTGAATTGAAAAACCGAAATTATTAATGACGCGTGCGATTTCCCGAATATCCCTGGCCGATCGGAAAAGCAGGCATTCGTAGACAATTGCTGGACAAAATAATAAAACACAAAATCGGACACAAGCGGAGACTGACGGAAATACAAATAAAAGCAGTAAAATTATCAAAGTTATTCTTACCACTACCTAGTTGTGGCTGAGCACACCGGATATCTGGAGCTGCTGTTTGTTAAGTTGAGCACTGCCTTGAAAACTGACTGTTCCCATCGACGCGTGCAGATTTATACCCAAATTGTGCCGAAGCAGTGACAACTCTGCGCGACGAGCGAAGTCTTAGCCAATATACGTGTGTTGCAAACGTATTTTAAGTTAGCTTGGCGCACCGCGCTTAGACATATTCCCTGCGTGATTGAATGTAAACAAATGTTTATAAAATATTCTGAAGCTAGGAATTGCTTTTTCATAATTTTAAAACTATGTTTCCATAAAGAAATTATTTAAAACGGCCATGCACTAATATTTAAAATAAATCAACTTATATTTTATTCTGTTAGTTATTTAAAAAATAGAAATATATTTATCTACCATTAATAAATACCATTAACTTGGCTTTGAATTAAACTTAATTAAATTCAAACACTTTCCTCTTATTTGGATTCAGCAAGCGGCTATTTAGTATAAACCAATAATTTGATTTATCATCAAGATAATAAATAAAATAAAATTATCCTGAAAAGAAACCGGTTTGAAACAAGTACCTTCGAGGAATAATTATTATTCCAAGTATTTGACTAATGAAATAAATTGACATTTTGTTCAAAGCGGTTTTAAAATAAACATTAATACACGTTATTGTAAACAGGGTGTACCAAAGTGAATGAAGAACCGACATAGGTCTTAATACAATAGAAAATCATTAACGGAAAAATACTTCGTTATAGTACGTACCAAATTTCAGCCCAACATAGCGCGTTTTGTATAATTAAAAAAAGAGGTTTTTTTTGCTTGTATTTAATGACTCTAAGTTTCTAAGGGTACAATTTGTATAGAGGTAAATTGGTTCAATCGACTTATTTTGGTCCGTAAAATATTTATTTGTCCACACCTTTCGGGAAAGCCCTGTATATAAATACAAATTTTTAAATTAGTGTATGGTCGGCAGTTCTCCTTTCTGTCGAATATTTTAGCAACGTATCATATTTGTAGCTTTTAAAATAAGATTAATTTACGATAAACACTTTGTTTAAATTCCACAAATTCTTTCAGTTTTATTTGACAAGCAAATTTTTATGTTTCGATCGCACGACCTCTATCAAAGTCTAAAAACTATACTAAAAGGCGCACAGTTCATCTGTTATACTGTATGCCTTTACTTTTAGTTTAGTTTTCAGACTCTTTGATAATGAATGTGAGACTGAAACATATGTCAGATAAAACTGAATAAATTTGTAGAACTAAAAACAAGTGTTTATCTTAATTAATCTTATTTTATTTAAGTATGTTTCACCGAGAACCAACTGCTGAGTCGATGTAATGAATTTTTACCTTTTACTTAAATTTAAATATAGAACTTTTTATTAAAATATACATGTTATCATTAAACTTTTTCAAGAAAATAGAAATTTATATGTATGTTACCTACCTTAAAAATATGTCCAATGTAGTAACTTTTTTGATCACGATCAACTAAATTTAAAGTAGCTTCAGCAGTTAATTCCGCCCATTCTAAGAACAGTTATATCACATGGAATGAAAAACAAATAAATAACTAAAAATAGGTGTATGTAAAGAATGTCATTTATAAAGCTGAGCCATTTGAAACATCAGTAAAAATTAAACTAACCAAAGGACTTTATTCAACGTATGTAGTATACAAAGGGAACACATTCAACGTTTTATTTTGAAACTTATTCTAATTTGTTTTAAAAATTATAACCAATAAATAGTCACCATATCTTTGAGTGCATGTTTCCGCCCGATGCAATAAATTATTCATTGCACGCTGGCACATTTCGGCAAGAATATAGACAATGGCTAGTCAAATACTGTTTTTGAATTCATTCAAATCATGTAGAGGATTAATAAACAACATCATCCCCTACAAAAAATAATCTGGAAAACTAAAATCTAGAGAGCACGCTGGATAATCCACAATCCCATTTTGTGATATTAGACGATTTTGTAACATTTCCCTTATATTCCGTGGTCTAGAGGTAAGTACGTTACCTCGAAACCTCGGGGTCCCAGGTTCGATTCCCGGTCGAAGAACTGTGATTTTTTCGGAAAGAGAAATTAATCTCAGTATACTCGGATATTGGATGTGTGTCCGTTATCTCTTAATGTGTAACCCTCTCCCGCACAAAGTCATTCCAGACCTTCAGGGATAAAGGGGGTTATAATTACATGTGGTGTTATTATTATTATTATATTATATAGTACAGTTACGTTGGCTATGTAGTCGTGCTGCATTCTGTTAAAACTACGAGTACATACCATCAGAAAGCTGTAGCTGATTCATAACGTCCACTAAAAAATTGTGTAGCATTTCTTCTTATCGTTCTGAATTGACGCAAACCAAACTATGTTTCCATCATTGTCTTCGACGAAATAAGGTCCCATAATGTCAGTATATCATACACCGCACCAAATTATAACCTCTTATGAGAAACATTGATGCTACTTACTCGGTTCTCCAGTTAATTGAAAATGAGCTTCATCGCTCATATTCATAATCAAAATATCAATTAAATTATTGCCCCTCATTGAAAACTCATTCTCAAAATTGTAATCTGCGAAACTCGTCACATGATTGAAGTTGTTGAGTGTTTTGCTATTTGTATCCTGTTTAAAAATTTGGGGAGCAGTGCGACGTAAGATTTGGAGTTATTGTGCTATATGTCGCATGGAATAACTTTGATTAGGTATCACCTATCATATTCCTAACTTGTAGGATTCTAACAGAAGTTCTTACTAGTCGGGTTATTACTATTTATTTAGCATTTTCCACATAACCATTTCTATCAAACTGCCTTGTGCATTATCGAATTCTGTTCGCAGAAGGAGCAACATTACACTGCAATTCTCTTCTCTTCGTTGAGCTTGAGTAACAGAGCCACTTCTTAAAAACAGCTGTACTATTTTTACACTATCAGTAATCGGCCAGCACCTCATACCAAGCAAAATTTAAACTGTCCAAATGCTGCATTGGAGCATTTTCATAATATATTGATGCACTTTTTTATATTAGTTTTTCCATTTTAAAGTGTACGCTAAATGGAAAGAAAAACACTAATATAATTGTGTCTCGTTTTTAATTATATACTAATAATTGAATAAAAGTATATTATAGTCGAATGATTAGCGATTGAACTGACTTAGTTTCTATTTTGTCCTATCTCGGCGAGCTTTCCATTAATTAATATTTTTGAAGGACACAAACATATCCCTCATCGTGGCACATAAAGTTATTTGACATCCGGATTATAACTGCAAAGGACGGAAACCATTCAACTTTTTAAATGACACCCTTTACAACAAATATATGTGTGACAGAAAAATTTATAATTTTTAATGATAATTACTTATGGCTACTCGTTACAATATATAGTGTGTCTTTGAAAAAATGGATATAAATACATTTTTTTAAATGTTGAAAAAAGTCTCTTTGCTTTTTCACCCTTTTGTTTGATATCAATTGTTTTTATGCTGAGATTTTCAGAACCGCTGGAAAACGTTCCAAAAGTTACATTATTTTTTTTTTATTATTATTTTTGAAGATAAATCCACAAATTAGGTGAGACCATTACAGGTATCACTCTGTACAATAACTTTGGTTAGTATAACTAAACTAAAAGTAGATATTTTTTAGAGTTCTGGATTTCCAAATGCCCTCAACTACGCTAGTATATTAAATTAATCACTATTACAGTAACACTACTCCAACTACCTTTTTCAGGTGCAGAAGCATATATGTTTGAAAAGAGGGCACTTAACATAATAACAATACGTGCAAATAGCATTTTGGCAAACCCACTTGCTTCTAAACGCGAACACAAATTTATACCATACTAAAGTTGAAAATCCATTTGAACAGTGAGAAGCTGATGAATTTTTAATTAAATACCTCGAAACCTGAAAATAAAATACAAGGCAAAACATTAGGAGGCCGTTCACGATTACGTCGATACCTTAACGGGTAGCGACATTAATAGAAGAAAGTTAAATGTGTTTGAATGCTCAATTGAAACGGTCTTTCCGCCATCAATGAGAAAGGGAACAGATTGATTTTAAGTCGGGCACAGTATGGAGATGTGCCACTACACTGAAATTTAGATTTTATTTAATATGCAGGGTGAACCAATAATGTGTTCTCCTTCGATAACTTATAAACCATTAGAAATTAATGCTGGGCATCTTCCAGATTTTAGTATTCGATTATTCGTTTGAAAAAGTATTCGAATTTTCGAATTATTCGAATATTTTTATTAATCGAATAAATCGAATATTCGAATGAACTGATTATTCGAACTATTTGAATATTCGAATTATTCGAATATTCGAACTCCTTGAATAATCCGAATCCTCGAATATTATTGTATTATTATTAAATTGATTCGGTTATGCAAATAGATATAGGATGAATATTTTGGTGTGTATTAGAGTTTTTACTTTTTAGTGCATTTTTTTTAAATGGTTATTGAAAATTAATGCAGTTTTAGACTTTCAACAAATAAAACTTGCGGGAATAGGTCACATATAAAATGATTTAATAATAATTAACACACGAACTACATGAACAAACTAAACAAACGACAACTATTACCTACTACTACAAAGTAAAATAATATTATATGTTACTTTATAGACAAAAACGATTCCAAAAATCCCTTCAAAATCAGAGGTTCGATAAATTACTGCTTAGAAAACAAATTTTTTTCATGTTATTTGATATAAGGCAGGAACGTGGCGGTCATAATTTTACCTGCCTTAGAAAATACCCTCGCTGAGGGTGTACCTACTGTCCAGCCGGCGAAAGAAGAAACGCGCGGCAGGGAAGAGTATTGCTGACAAGTCGCAAGCTCTCTGCGAAACCATGTACTAGTAATATGTAATATAATATCTTTCCCAATCAGTAGGTGCGGATGCAAACGATCACAAAAATTTGCCATGCACTAATTCGTTTATTTCATTTACGCTTAATTGTGAATGGAATGCACTTGAACTCGGAAATCACATTCTTTCCGAGGGTCTTTACAATTCATTATAGAACTATATTCCAAAGTACCCTGAAATGTCTCTAGTTTTAGTTAACCGTAGGAAATTACTGTTTAAATTATATTTATTTCTTGTATTATGAGAATGGACTTCGCTTCCAGTACTATATGCATTCATATTGTTTTTTACATATAAAAGGCAATGAAATATGTTTATACAAGGTACAGTCATATTATCAGTTTTTTGAATTGTTCCTTACAATCGTCTCTAAACTAAGCCGAAAATTACTCGTATAGCTTTTCTTTGGGCTGAGAATACATTAATGTTGTTGCATGTCCCCAAACTAGAATGGCGTATGATAATACGGAGTGGATGAGGCTATGGTATGCAATTGTTAAGGTAGTTAGTGATACTTTTCCAACGAGATTTCAAAGCAGGTAAACAAATTTAGAAATTTATGTGAGAAGTGTGAGTTTCCCAAGACAACTTTTAATCTAGGTATATTCCTAGAAATTTAGTGTACTCTGGGTTTTAGGCATAACTTGTTTGACGTAAATCACTTTTGGGTGTCAAATTCGATTTATGGGACTTCATTTAATAAATCTTTGATACTGAAATTGGACATCATTAAGTGTCGTCGGCAAACAAAAAAGCTAAAACATTATATTGGTAGAAACTGAGAAGCTCAATACTTTCTAGATAAAATGTTAACTGTTTTTTTAGAATAATTTCATAAATTTTAGCAATGCACGGGATTATAGATATAGGTCTGTGGTTCGAGGGATCAGTTTTTCTTATAAATTGGTACTACTTTCGATATTTTTAGTGAATCTGGAAATATATTTCTTATTATACAAATATTAATTAAATTGGTAAGTGGAATAAGGATGGACTGATTTATGCTTTTAAAAATACCGATGTCATTAGCGTTTTTTTTTTGTTTTTAAGATTAGTAATGATTTCTGCTACTTCTACATATGGTACTTGCCTAAAAGAAAAGTGGTTTTGTGAATTAAAATATAGATAATTTGTAAAATCTGTATTACATGAGGGTAGTTTATTAATAATCCCCATCGATCACGTGTATGAAATAATTATTAAATTGCGCTGGAAAAATATTATTTGTTGCATTACTTATGGTTGGTTTGTAGGAATTAACAATTTTCCACATAGCATGCTGAGGATTGCTATGGTAATGAAATTATCTTGAGCTGCTTGTTTTGCTGCATTTATTTCACG
>JANEYF010002800.1:0-5000 GCA_029963845.1 Rhamnusium bicolor | reverse complement strand
TCAGACAACCACGGTCCCTCTCGGGGCCTATCACCTACGCGGGAGTATACCCGGAAAACGAATTTAACATCACAAATGTATATATATATATATATATATATATATATATATATATATATATATATATATATATATATATATATATATATATATAAACAGAGAAAAGAGCTAGACGCGGGTTTATTTACATATACATATATAAAAAAAAAAAAAATAATCAATCATCGGGTACGCCCGCATAAAGAAAAAATTGCACGGTGAAAATGCAAAAATTGCAAATGGCAGAAAGATATGCAAACCGTGGACACGTGTTTCTATATGACTAATTGTTCTTCATCAGCACGGTGTAGCTGAGTTAAAAATATGGACAAAACTCAAAAAAAAGACACTAAAAGAATACCACTGACAAGGGAGCCAGTCGCACCTTTGTGGCTTCCACTTGGATGACTCCGGTATGGGAGCATCGTCCAAGCATCGCACACGCGGGCAACTATAGCAACCTGCGTGGGATTCAGGACCCAGGAAAATGATATATGAACAGAGAAAGAGCTAGACGCGGGTTTATTTACATTACAGTAAAAAAAAAACATAATCAATCATCGGGTACGCCCGTAAATGTAAATAAACCCGCGTCTAGCTCTTTCTCTGTTCATATTCATTTTCCTGGGTCCTGAATCCCACGCAGGTTGCTATAGTTGCCCGCGTGTGCGATGCTTGGACGATGCTCCCATACCGGAGTCATCCAAGTGGAAGCCACAAAGGTGCGACTGGCTCCCTGTCAGTGGTATTCTTTTAGTGTGTTTTTTTGAGTTTTGTCCATCTTTTTAACTCAGCTACACCGTGCTGATGAAGACCAATTAGTCAGGAAACACGTGTCCACGGTTTGCATCTTTCTGCCATTTGCAATTTTTGCATTTTTCACCGTGCAATTTTTTCTTTATGCGGGCGTTACCCGATGATTGATTGTTTTTTTTTACTGTAATGTAAATAAACCCGCGTCTAGCTCTTTCTCTGTTCATATTCATTTTCCTGGGTCCTGAATCCCACGCAGGTTGCTATAGTTGCCCGCGTGTGCGATGCTTGGACGATGCTCCCATACCGGAGTCATCCAAGTGGAAGCCACAAAGGTGCGACTGGCTCCCTGTCAGTGGTATTCTTTTAGTGTCTTTTTTTGAGTTTTGTCCATCTTTTTAACTCAGCTACACCGTGCTGATGAAGACCAATTAGTCAGAAACACGTGTCCACGGTTTGCATCTTTCTGCCATTTGCAATTTTTGCATTTTTCACCGTGCAATTTTTTTTATTTATGCGGGCGTACCCGATGATTGATTGTTTTTTTTTTTATATATGTATATATATATATATATATATATATATATATATATATATATGTATGTATATATATATATATATATATATATATATATATATATATATATATATATATATATATATATATATATATATATATATATATATATATATATATATATATATATATATATATATATATATATATATATATATATATACATATATGTATTATTACATTAGAATTATGTATACTAATAGAGGTTGTAACATTTTTTATTCATACTTATCCTTATATTTAACTATTTATTTTGTTGCATTATAAACTTGAGTAATTTACAATACTTACAACTATTCTTATTGTAAAGGACGAAAAGAAATACGAAGACAGGAGGAAGCAGCTTGTTAATTAGGCTAAAAGTTGAAGAAATGTGGTATAATTGTTTAATACGAATTTTTTATTTTGTTTCTTGAATGTCTTTTTATTGTTCTGGTAGCTGGTTATATATATAGTTTGATTCCATTGTATTTTATTTGTTTCTGGCAGATTGTTTTGTTACATTTTTGGAGTTAGATATTTGTTTTTGGTTCTATTTCTTGTTTCACATTGGTGATTAATACTCGAAGCAAATATGTGTTTCTTGTTATGTGTATAAACTACAGCGGCGTGCATGTACAGACCTCTCTCGTCCAGTAAATCATTTTCTACAAATATATTTCTGCAGCTATCTCTACTTTTTTTATTAAAAATTGTTTTTAATATGTAGTTTTGTGTAATTTGAAGAGGCTGGAGAGTTGTCTTATATGCAGAACCCCAAACACCAATGCCATACCTAATTATGGATCCCGCTAGGCTATTGTATGTCATTAAAAGAGTTTTTCTAATTAATATACTTTTCAGGTTATAGAATTTATATATTAGTTTCCTTAACTTCCCATTTATATGTTTAATATGGTTTTCCCGTTTTAAATGATTATCGAAAATAACACCAAGGTATTTTATATTAGTCTTATGAATGTAACTCTTTGTTTTTTTTGTCAATAAGCATAGGTTTCATTGTTTGTGGTATTCCTGCCTTTGTTGGAGAAAAAGTCATAAAATTAGTTTGGTCAATATTTAGTTTTAAGGAATTTATCAAGCCAGGTTTTGACTTTATTTATTGCGGCAGTTACTTTTTGTCTCGCTAAACTCCAGGTCTCTCTCGAACAGATTAGTATGGTGTCGTCTGATTTTGCATCCGAAGTTTTTATCCAGTAAACCATTTATAAAAAGCAGAAATAAGGTAGGTCCCAAGACAGTGCTCTGTGGCACAACAGTTTTTATTGTTTTCTTTGTGCTAAGAGTGTTATCTATTCTTCCTTGTTAGGGTCTATTTAACAGGTATTGCTTTAGTAGATTATATACCTTTCCTCTAATACCTACTTTGTTTAGTTTATTTAGTAGCTGGCTATGTAAGACTGTGTCAAAACCTTTTTGCTACTATCTATTCTATGGTTGTTCTCAAACTCATGTTGGGCAACCCTAGACTTTTCTGTTTTGCCATATTTGAGATGGGTCATATGTTCCTTCAATCTAATTTAAAAGATATTGTCTAATTTGTCCAACATACTTTTGGTTACAATCCTGGTCATCTCATTTAATCTTCTCCAGATGATGTCAACGCGCATCGAGTGCAGCATATGATGTTTTGGTGTTTTGTAGAAAATCACATGCATGGGTGTGAAAATAATCGTCTTTTTATAAGTAAGTAAGTAAGTAAGTAAGTAATTTATTAAATAGGCAAGCCTAATATAAAATAAAAATACAAATACAGCGTATAATAATATAAACTAAAAACACTTAATTGTGTTTATCAAAATTTTAACAATATTAAAAGTGAGACTTAGATAAACATAAGAATAAACATAAACATAAAAAAAATACTGTACTTTAAATAGCAAAGAAATATACATTCTCTTTAAACAATTAAATTGGGTAGGTTGTACAATTCAAATATTGAATATGGCTATAAACAATAAATAACTGAAATTCGTACTTAAAAATCAAATATTCAGATAATTACAACAATATATTGATGACGTTTGAGTTAGGTTCATCGGAAAGACTTCAGAGTATTCACTGACATCCATTGTAGTGTTTCTAACATTAAGTTTATTTGAGTATACTTGTTACATCTCAGAATAATGCGCATTCCTCTGTTTTGTAGTTTTTGTAATTGTTGTATTGAATTATTATCAAATAAGTATAAGATACTAGAACAATAATCAAAATGAGGTTGAATAATAGATTTATAAACTGTAATGTTTGTCATTAAAGACAAGTTTTTCGATGCTCTTGAGAAAAAAAAGAGTTTTTTTGATATTTTATTTTTTATGTATTTGAAATGTTCTTTGAAGTTCAAGTGGTTATCAAGAAAAAATCCCAAATATTTAACTTTTCTGACAATTTCTATATTTAATTTTTGAAATTTGAGGTTAATATTATTTAAATTAATATTATTATATTTATAAGTTGTTGTTATAATCATAGTTTTAGTTTTATCAATATTTAATTTTAGTTTGTTAGTGTTTAGGTATTCTTCAATCTTAATAAGTTCATGGTTTATTTTTTCCACGGCCGCGTCTAAATTTGCATCTACAACGGCTATCAGTGTATCATCAGCAAATAAGTTTACAAAATCACATAATGTACATTTAACAAAATCATTTAAATAAATGATAAAAAGAATTGGAACTAGTACACTGCCTTAGGGTACTCCAAATTTATTTTCTAAAGGAGGCGAAAAAATATTATTAATTTTTGTAATTTGAAAGCGGTTTGTAAATAATTTTCAAACCAGCGAAGTACAATTCCATTAATACCATAATATTTTAGTTTTTCTAATAACAGATGTCTGTCAATTGTCTCAAACGCTCTCTTAAAACCAAGAAATATTGCTACAATATATTTATTATCATCGACATTCCGAATCCACTTTGAAATGGTTAATTGTAAAGCCGTTTCGCAAGAATGTTCTTTTCTAAATCCTGATTGGTTTAGAATAAATAAATTATTGCCATTAAAATAACTAAGTAGTTGTTCATATACTACTAGTTCTAAAATCTTTTCTATTGGTGGAAGTGTATTGATAGGTCTAAAATTAAAAGAATCATTACTGTTTTTAAATTCTTCTATAGGAATAACTGTACTTATTTTTATTTTTTCTGGAACTATACCGGATTGCAACGATGCATTTACAATTTGTAGTAAAGCTGGTCCTATTATATTAAAAGATTTTTTAATCATACCCCCACTTAAAACTTCATGATAATTCAGTTTTTTAACTATTTCACCTAAGGCATTAAGATCTAATAATTTAAATTCTGTAAATGCAAGGAGTATGAAATTATCATCAGCAGTCCATTCATTTACATTCGGTATAGCTTGAGAAATATCTCTGATACTCGATACAAAATAATTGTTAAAATTATCTGCTATTTGTTTTTCTCCTTTAACTTCAACTAAAGAATTGTTTTCATCCCTAAACAAAATTGTGTTATTTAAGAATGATTTATTTTCTGTCTTTACTAATTGTTTCAAAGTTTTTCACATCATTTTCGCATCAGTCTTATTAAGATCTATTTTATATTCATAATATAAAGTTTTCTTAATGTCCAGCAATGATACCATATGTGTTAGATAATATGAG